>CANDYM010000203.1:0-40000 GCA_947397865.1 Polietes domitor
CTTTAGGAAATTCTCCTGGGTCCATTGCAGCAGGAAATATGGAAAAATGAGTGTGTCTCTATGGAACAATTTACGCGAAAAGGCCAGCTATTTATGATTAGTTTTAGGCGTCTTTGTATTTTGATAGTATATATTTATTTTCTTTTGGTGGATATAGATAAATCCAAAATATTAATTAGGAAACCTCCTATTAGATATCACTCATACACAGTCAAAGAAATGTGCTTGTTGTTGTGTACTATTTTAGCTGAACTCCCTTCGTATGTATAATTTTTATCATTTTCTGCACAGTTTTAAACAAAGAATTATAACCGTAGAACCTTTTATATCCTCCATCTCATGTTTCTAGTTGCAGCCGGCCACTTTATAACTTTTTACACCTCTTTCCAAAAATATACATTTTGAAAAATCAATATATGTAACATGTGTTTTGCTTCCCCTAAAAACATGTACTTTATTTGGTACCACGTTTATCCTTTCTCGTCCCGCATCCTTCTTATAAGTAAAATTTTGTAAATAAATATGTCCCGTTCACCCAACAAATTCTTCTTTTACGTTGTCAGAGAAATTTACACACCAAATTTCACGACTATAGCTGCAATACCTAAATTGGTACTATTGTTATCCCTTTTGTTCCGATCAGCCCTTAAAAGTACAAATTTCAAAAAATTGAATTTTACTGCGCTTCTACATGGTCAGAGGGATTTATGCACCAAATTTCACGACTATAGCTGCAATACCTAAATTGGTACCATTTTTATCCCGTTTTGTACTTAAAAGTACAATTTTCAAAAAATCCAATTTTAGTACGCTTCTACAGGTGTGAGCAATTTACACATCAAATTTCACGATTCGACTTAAGTTGGTACGATTTTTATCCCTTTTTGTCCCACTCACCCCATTTAAGTACAAATTACGAAAAATCAATATAGATTTGCGCTTCTACGTTGTCAGAGCAATTTACATACCAAATTTCACGACTATAGCTGCAATACCTAAATTGGTACCATTTTTATCCCGTTTTGTACTTAAAAGTACTATTTTCAAAAAATCCAATTTTAGTACGCTTCTACAGGTGTGAGCAATTTACACATCAAATTTCACGATTTGACTTAAGTTGGTACGATTTTTATCCCTTTTTGTCCCACTCACCCCATTTAAGTACAAATTACGAAAAATCAATATAGATTTGCGCTTCTACGTTGTCAGAGCAATTTACATACTAAATTTCACGACTATAGCTGCAATACCTAAATTGGTACCATTTTTATCCCGTTTTGTACTTAAAAGTACAATTTTCAAAAAATCCAATTTTAGTACGCTTCTACAGGTGTGAGCAATTTACACATCAAATTTCACGATTTGACTTAAGTTGGTACGATTTTTATCCCTTTTTGTCCCACTCACCCCATTTAAGTACAAATTACGAAAAATCAATATAGATTTGCGCTTCTACGTTGTCAGAGCAATTTACATACAAAATTTCACGACTATAGCTGCAATACCTAAATTGGTACCATTTTTATCCCGTTTTGTACTTAAAAGTACAATTTTCAAAAAATCCAATTTTAGTACGCTTCTACAGGTGTGAGCACATCAAATTTCACGATTTGACTTAAGTTGGTACGATTTTTATCCCTTTTTGTCCCACTCACCCCATTTAAGTACAAATTACGAAAAATCAATATAGATTTGCGCTTCTACGTTGTCAGAGCAATTTACATACAAAATTGCACGACTATAGCTGCAATACCTAAATTGGTACAATTTTTATCCCTTTTTGTGCCGTGCAACCCTTAGAAGTACAATCCAATTTTACTGCGTTTCTAGATGGACAGAGGAATTTATACACCATTTTTATCCCTTTTTGTCCCGCTCACCCCTTTCAAGTATAAATTTCGAAAAATTAATTTAGATTTACGCTTCTACGTTGTCAATGGAATTTACATATCAAATTTGACAACTATAGCTGCAATAGCTAAATTGGTACCATTTCTATCCCTTTTTGTCCCGGGCAGCCCTTAAAAGTACAAATTTTGCAAAATCTAATTTTACTGCCCTTCTACGTTTTCAGAGGAATTTACACAACCAATTTCACGATTCTAGCTGAAATATTTTAGTTGGTACCATTTGTATCCCTTTTTGTCCCCCTCGTCCCTTAAAAGTACAAATTTCGAAAAATCAATACAGATTTGCGCTTCTACGTTGTCAGAGCAATTTACGTACATAATTTCACGACTATAGCTGCAATACCAAAATAAGGTACCACTTTTATCCCTTTTTGTACCGTGCAACCCATTGAGGTACAGTCCAATTTTACTGCGCTTCTTCATGGTCAAAGGAATTTACACACCAAATTTCACAACTAGAGCTGCAATACTTTAGTTGGTACTATTTTTATCCCTTTTTGTCCCGCTCGTCCCTTAAAAGTACACATTTCGAAAAATCCATTTATGTTGCAAGTCTACGTTGTCAGAAAATGTAAGTACCGATTTTCACGAATATAGCAGCATTACTTAAATTGGTACCATTTTTATCCCTTTTTGTCTCTTCCTCCCTTAAAAGTACAAATTTAGTTAAATCCCTATTTGTAGCTCGTCAGCACGGTCAGAACAATTTACATACTAAATTTCACGACTAGAGCTGCAATACTTTAGTTGGTACCATTTTTATCCCTTTTTGTCCCGCTCGTCCCTTAAAAGTACACATTTCGCAAAATGCATTTGTGTTGCACGTCTACATTTTCAGAAAATGTAAATACCGATTTTCACGAATAAAGCTGCATTACTTAAATTGGTACAATTTGTATCCCCTTTTTGTCTTTTTTCTTCCTTAAAAGTACCTTAAAAGTACAAATTTCGAAAATCCCTATTTGTGGCTCGTCTGCATGGTCAGTGCAAGGAACACTCCGAATTTCATGTTTCTAGCTATTACCGTGTAGACAGGACGAAGGTTCGCTGTGTATCCCTTTTTGTCCCATTTTACCTTGTCTTAGTCGGCGTCTACGTCATGTTTGGGAACTACCCAGACGCTGGACACTGATAAGTCATTCAGGCAGTCAGTAACGCAACTTCTTTATAGATTTATATTTATTTATATATTTTTATATTATTATTGTTATATTATTATTCATTTTATATTAATATTTATAAATTGTTTATGTAGATTTAGAGGAGATCTTCGACTTAACCTATTGAAGTTAAATTTTTGTCCTTTGTCCTATCAAAAATATTTTCCCTTTAGAATTCCCTTTTGGCTGCCACGGAGTAGGGTATCCTTGGCTCCCTGCCTACTTACCAAACTTCGTTTCACTCTGGCATTAAAAAGGTTATATCGCTTTCCTTCTCCATGCCCCCCGGACAAAACTTACAACATACTTTAGTTCATATTTCGTAGCATTCGTACAAATTCCGAGATAAGGCATTTGAAAATTAATGATGGCTTATTAGCAAACATAACATTTAACATGTTTTAAACTGCTTTCCATAGCAATTTTTACTGGCTATCTATCTTTCAAGATCACTATCTCCGGCAGCAGCCACCAAGGCAACAGCCAGCAGCAGAACCAAAGGCGAAGGCATAGTTTAAATGAAAACAAAGCCAAACTCCTCATCGTTTTCTATGTCTTATGAGCTTTTTGAGAATTTCAGTTTCAAGTATCAGTGGAGAATTTTAGGCAGGCAGCTCACAATGTGAAAGGTTTGTGGCGTGGCATAGTTTGTTGTAAAACCAGTGTGCGCCAATTTTTACGTGCAATTAATTAGTTGTGGTTGCCTCACAAGCCAAGAAGAAATGTTATATGGATCTGTGATTTTATTTCAGTGTTTCGTTCTTCTTCTCAAATTGACTCTGCAAATTCGAATGGCTCAACGACATATCGTATAATACTGGGAAATTTATTGTTACTGTTTGTTTTTGGAGTTTTAAAGCCAGCTCCCCCCATCACATATGGCCGCCAATTGGTGGTGAATTGTGCCTTGGTTTTAATTTGAATTTCTTTCTTTCATGGTCTTCGTCTTCGTCATAGTCATCAACATTACTGCTCGCTTCTCTCCTGCTGTTGCAATTGACATTTTTAGTATCGTGTTCTGTTGTGGAGGGCAATTAATTATAAACATATATAAATCGAATTTTCAAATGTTTAATTGTTGTAATTACACAGTGTTTGCCATGAAATCGTATTTCTTGTTTGCAGAAATTAACATACGTTGGATGTTTGTATGTCTGTTTGCCATGTTTATGGTGGGTTGTTAAATGAAACAATTAAGTAAAGATCAAAAAGGTAACGTTCTGCAGCAGACGGACGAATGAAATTGTCTGCAGCCAACATCCGTTAAGTTTGTGTCTTAAGTCTTTTGTTTGCTCGTTGTGGTGCTGGTGGTGTTGGTGGGTGATGAAGAATCGATACAGTGACAGAATGACCATTCATAGCGGAGGTACTGTTAGCCGGATATTTTGTGAATTTTAAAGGTTTGATTGGCATATGAGTCATTCAACGTCAAACTGGACTGCAACATTCAGTTAACATGACCCGATTTTTCTGCAATTTTCAGGAAAGATTCTCATTTTAAAAATATTTTATGTGTCATAGAAAATAAATCTTAAAGTGTCATTTACAGAGTTATATCCGTTAGAATTTCCACAAAAAATTGTACCTCAATGAGTATTTCAAGTATTCCAAGTCAAACAGGACAACAAAGTTCAGTTCATATAACTCTGATTTTTTCGAACTATCAAGAAATATTCTACTTTCAAAAGTATTTGATATGTGTCTGAAGGAAAAAATGATATTATATTTACAGAATTATAAAATATAAAAATATAAAAATATAAAAATATAAAAATATAAAAATATAAAAATATAAAAATATAAAAATATAAAAATATAAAAATATAAAAATATAAAAATATAAAAATATAAAAATATAAAAATATAAAAATATAAAAATATAAAAATATAAAAATATAAAAATATAAAAATATAAAAATATAAAAATATAAAAATATAAAAATATAAAAATATAAAAATATAAAAATATAAAAATATAAAAATATAAAAATATAAAAATATAAAAATATAAAAATATAAAAATATAAAAATATAAAAATATAAAAATATAAAAATATAAAAATATAAAAATATAAAAATATAAAAATATAAAAATATAAAAATATAAAAATATAAAAATATAAAAATATAAAAATATAAAAATATAAAAATATAAAAATATAAAAATATAAAAATATAAAAATATAAAAATATAAAAATATAAAAATATAAAAATATAAAAATATAAAAATATAAAAATATAAAAATATAAAAATATAAAAATATAAAAATATAAAAATATAAAAATATAAAAATATAAAAATATAAAAATATAAAAATATAAAAATATAAAAATATAAAAATATAAAAATATAAAAATATAAAAATATAAAAATATAAAAATATAAAAATATAAAAATATAAAAATATAAAAATATAAAAATATAAAAATATAAAAATATAAAAATATAAAAATATAAAAATATAAAAATATAAAAATATAAAAATATAAAAATATAAAAATATAAAAATATAAAAATATAAAAATATAAAAATATAAAAATATAAAAATATAAAAATATAAAAATATAAAAATATAAAAATATAAAAATATAAAAATATAAAAATATAAAAATATAAAAATATAAAAATATAAAAATATAAAAATATAAAAATATAAAAATATAAAAATATAAAAATATAAAAATATAAAAATATAAAAATATAAAAATATAAAAATATAAAAATATAAAAATATAAAAATATAAAAATATAAAAATATAAAAATATAAAAATATAAAAATATAAAAATATAAAAATATAAAAATATAAAAATATAAAAATATAAAAATATAAAAATATAAAAATATAAAAATATAAAAATATAAAAATATAAAAATATAAAAATATAAAAATATAAAAATATAAAAATATAAAAATATAAAAATATAAAAATATAAAAATATAAAAATATAAAAATATAAAAATATAAAAATATAAAAATATAAAAATATAAAAATATAAAAATATAAAAATATAAAAATATAAAAATATAAAAATATAAAAATATAAAAATATAAAAATATAAAAATATAAAAATATAAAAATATAAAAATATAAAAATATAAAAATATAAAAATATAAAAATATAAAAATATAAAATATAAAAATATAAAAATATAAAAATATAAAAATATAAAAATATAAAAATATAAAAATATAAAAATATAAAAATATAAAAATATAAAAATATAAAAATATAAAAATATAAAAATATAAAAATATAAAAATATAAAAATATAAAAATATAAAAATATAAAAATATAAAAATATAAAAATATAAAAATATAAAAATATAAAAATATAAAAATATAAAAATATCAAAATATCAAAATATCAAAATATCAAAATATCAAAATATCAAAATATCAAAATATCAAAATATCAAAATATCAAAATATCAAAATATCAAAATATCAAAATATCAAAATATCAAAATATCAAAATATCAAAATATCAAAATATCAAAATATCAAAATATCAAAATATCAAAATATCAAAATATCAAAATATCAAAATATCAAAATATCAAAATATCAAAATATCAAAATATCAAAATATCAAAATATCAAAATATCAAAATATCAAAATATCAAAATATCAAAATATCAAAATATCAAAATATCAAAATATCAAAATATCAAAATATCAAAATATCAAAATATCAAAATATCAAAATATCAAAATATCAAAATATCAAAATATCAAAATATCAAAATATCAAAATATCAAAATATCAAAATATCAAAATATCAAAATATCAAAATATCAAAATATCAAAATATCAAAATATCAAAATATCAAAATATCAAAATATCAAAATATCAAAATATCAAAATATCAAAATATCAAAATATCAAAATATCAAAATATCAAAATATCAAAATATCAAAATATCAAAATATCAAAATATCAAAATATCAAAATATCAAAATATCAAAATATCAAAATATCAAAATATCAAAATATCAAAATATCAAAATATCAAAATATCAAAATATCAAAATATCAAAATATAAAAATATAAAAATATAAAAATATAAAAATATAAAAATATAAAAATATAAAAATATAAAAATATAAAAATATAAAAATATAAAAATATAAAAATATAAAAATATAAAAATATAAAAATATAAAAATATAAAAATATAAAAATATAAAAATATAAAAATATAAAAATATAAAAATATAAAAATATAAAAATATAAAAATATAAAAATATAAAAATATAAAAATATAAAAATATAAAAATATAAAAATATAAAAATATAAAAATATAAAAATATAAAAATATAAAAATATAAAAATATAAAAATATAAAAATATAAAAATATAAAAAATATAAAAATATAAAAATATAAAAATATAAAAATATAAAAATATAAAAATATAAAAATATAAAAATATAAAAATATAAAAATATAAAAATATAAAAATATAAAAATATAAAAATATAAAAATATAAAAATATAAAAATATAAAAATATAAAAATATAAAAATATAAAAATATAAAAATATAAAAATATAAAAATATAAAAATATAAAAATATAAAAATATAAAAATATAAAAATATAAAAATATAAAAATATAAAAATATAAAAATATAAAAATATAAAAATATAAAAATATAAAAATATAAAAATATAAAAATATAAAAATATAAAAATATAAAAATATAAAAATATAAAAATATAAAAATATAAAAATATAAAAATATAAAAATATAAAAATATAAAAATATAAAAATATAAAAATATAAAAATATAAAAATATAAAAATATAAAAATATAAAAATATAAAAATATAAAAATATAAAAATATAAAAATATAAAAATATAAAAATATAAAAATATAAAAATATAAAAATATAAAAATATAAAAATATAAAAATATAAAAATATAAAAATATAAAATATAAAATATAAAAATATAAAAATATAAAAATATAAAAATATAAAAATATAAAAATATAAAAATATAAAAATATAAAAATATAAAAATATAAAAATATAAAAATATAAAAATATAAAAATATAAAAATATAAAAATATAAAAATATAAAAATATAAAAATATAAAAATATAAAAATATAAAAATATAAAAATATAAAAATATAAAAATATAAAAATATAAAAATATAAAAATATAAAAATATAAAAATATAAAAATATAAAAATATAAAAATATAAAAATATAAAAATATAAAAATATAAAAATATAAAAATATAAAAATATAAAAATATAAAAATATAAAAATATAAAAATATAAAAATATAAAAATATAAAAATATAAAAATATAAAAATATAAAAATATAAAAATATAAAAATATAAAAATATAAAAATATAAAAATATAAAAATATAAAAATATAAAAATATAAAAATATAAAAATGCAAAAATATAAAAATATAAAAATACAAAAATATGTAGTTAGTTGTTTTAAAAAATGTTTGAGGGTCGAAAATTAATGGTGGTAGATTCTCCTTTGGAGTGAATCTGGGGCAGTTTTGGACCTTTCTTTCATAAAAAATTATAACAAATAAAAACTTCGTATGGGGCCCACCTTAAGTGTTGCATGTTGAGGGTAGGCATGTTCTGGTAAAATATTAACATTTTTCTTGAAAACAACAGCTATGTGTGTTAATACTTGGTGTGATTTTTTAAACGGATATTAGGCAAGTGAGTTGAGCTTCTCAGTCTTTTGTGAAAATCATATACTTTTCAACAACATACCCGGCTATGTTGTTGAAAAGTCGCTGCGAAGCCACCTTTCACAGGGTAGAAATCATGATAGTGGTAGTATGCAGCCAAGTAATAAATCTCTGCAAAAAAAAACACAGATATGTTTATTTCTAACTCCGATTTTTTGTGATTTGTAAGTTCTGTTAATGATACAGAAAATAATGGGTAATAAAGATGTATTGACTGATGTATTAGTATATATTCAGTTTGTCTTTAGCTGATTTTCCAAACATTGTAAGCGAATACGATTTTTGTCTCAACATTCCTAACATCTCTATGACTGCTTGGGTCTTAAGTCTTTTGTATCTGCTGTTTTCCTTAACCTTCCTTTATTTGTTATGGATACAATAACTTATGGCATATTTCTTAAATCTAATGATTATTCATACATTACAGACAACTGTGCAAGTACGACGAGTATGTTCCTCCCAAAAACCAAAAAAAAAGAACTCTCCAAGTTTCCGGCCAACAGGTCTTCTTTCACAGATCGGCCTGCGATGGCTGTGAAATTTTATGTAAAACATTTTGTAAATCGTGATTTTTGGGGCTTTAAATAAAGCAAAGGCTTTATCGGCAACAAGAGCTAAGTTGCAAGAAGAAAATCCAACAAAATGCAGCAGCATCTACTGCCTGCCGCCGACAGTAGATGAAGGAAAGCAAAAGCAACGAAAATTGTTATATGATTTAACTGGACCACATTCAAACAGTTAGATTTGCGATGCCGATGCCGTTTCTGCTGTAAGCCTGGGAAGAGGTATGGTGGTGGTGCCTGGCTGGTGTGTTGCGGTGCTGGATATATGGCCAGATAAAAGGTGAATGCTTTCATTGACTTTACAAATAACAATAAGCATCTTCAGCGGCGATGGGCGGTTTTATTTTAACAGATATTGTATACGGAGTTCGCTCTCTCTTGGTTTGGGAAAACTTTTTTGTTTTGTTGTTTGTTAACGCTGATATAGAAGATCTGAGTTGAATTTCTTTCTCTTGGCAGTGATGGTGGCTGTTGCTGGTAGAAATCGACACAAAACAATGCCAGCCAGAAAGATGGAAGAAAGGTCAATCATAATGGTCAGGTTGCCTTTGTCTGCAATTGAACTCTTATTTGTTTTATGACTTCAGTTATGTTAATTTCGCCAGCCAGCCAACCGACCAAGCAGCGCCGAGATTTCTGCTCTGAAATCATGATGTTCCTGGCGGAAAATATAACGTAGGTGAGCGCATTAAATGAGGGTGACCAAAAGGCCAACGAGCTGACACAATAGTCAAACAATCTGTAATTCTCAGTTTTCCGATTACCTTTCTGCCTCCGCTCCTACTCGAGTGCACTCTGGTTTGTGGCTTTTAATTTATACTAAACATTGCCTCCAGGCAAAGATTGAACATAAGTAAACCACCAGCACCATAGCCACCACCACCATCGCGTTCACCATCATCCTCTCATCATGGTAAAGGCAGCACTACTAAAGGAGACCACAGCTTCTCGCACAGATAAGATGAAAGCGGGTCGCTGATGGGGGCGTGTGAGAGCATCATATACAGCTTCAAGACCATTCCTTACATTTGGTGCAGATTTCATATGTCCGTATGTCTGTCTGTAAGTCGTCGTCCCATGTGAGTGTGTATTTGTGAGTATGTACGTTTATCTTGTTTTATAAATTGCGTTACGGTTTGGACCAAACGAAACCAAAAAAGCAGAAAAACCAAGAAAACCAAAGCCAACCAACCAACTATCCCATTCAGCTATTACAAGGCTTTGAGTCAGCCACACACAAAATCATTTCATGGCAGATACGAGGGCGAAATCTCCAAGGAAAGTCCTTTCGATGTGGGAAAAATGCAATGAAGGGGCCAATAAAAAAATCAGAATATTGGCACCATGAACAGATAGATATTGGCTCTTTGAGCACATTTCTAAACTTGGGGCTATTTAAAGTCTGTTTGCCTCCAGAAAAGGATAAATAGTTAAATTTTTTAGAAAATCAAATTTCCCTTTCTAAAAAAACTACCGATTAGGAACCTTCCAATGTTCAGGGTAAGTAATTGCAATTGGTTTTAAAGATTTTTCGGAATTTTATGGGGATTTTTAAATATTTAACAAAAAAAAATATGTTCGAGACTTAACAAATTACAACCGCATTTTTGGAAAGGATATGTTGAGTAGATAATTTTTGCTGAATAAACTTTTAGTCCAGCTGGTCTGAGTTTCTTTTTACAGTGGGGGTCAAAGTTTTAATTTTTTGGTCGAAGGGACCATTATACTAAGCGACAAAAAGTGTTGCACGTTAATGTCTGAGAGAATTTTTATTCTCGGAACTATAATGTGGAATTTCGTGGGAATCATTTTTGTGGAAGATCTTAACCCTCTAGCGCCTCTCCTTATGGGTCAATTTGACCCTTTTTCCAAGAAAATCAGAAAAAGTCCTTTCAAAAAGGACATTCAAGGATTTAAATAATCTACGAAAAAAATTGTCAGAAAATTTCAGTGGGGGTCACCGAAGACACCAATGTTGTAAATAAAGCTCTGCACGCTTAAAGAGCAAAATTACTCGCCTACTTAGACAACAAAATTACTAGTGTTAAAATTAGTCCTTTAATATTTGTACTGTAATTTTGGAAATATAAGTCAGAAAATACATAAATTATATGTTAAATTAAAGCCGATTATGATGGCTACAAATCTTGTGAATATCACTTTCACATAAAAACAGTAGTTTAGGCACAGTATCCAAAACGTTGAGAAAAAATATATTTTTTTCAAAAATAATTCGGGCACAAAAAAATCATAAAAAATAGAAGCAAGTAGGAAAAAAATATTTTGTTCTATTTTTTAATAGCCAACACTCTACCGCAGAAAACAATGTCTGCATGTAAAATATCTATGAATAAATGTAGAAGTTATTAACCTCTTTGTAGATGAAAAAAAAATAAAAATATTTTTTTTTAAATTTTTATTTAAATAAAGTGAAAACCCCTCGACAACAAATTATATAACAGAATATTTATATCCTCTTATAATAGCACGAATCTGAATGAAAAAAGCAAATGCTGTCTGAAGAAAATCTATGAAAAATGTAGGACATATTTTGATTGTTGACGTACCAGTTCATTCAAAAAAATCTGCTGATTGAGTTCTTGGGCTGAAGGTCTCAAAATTCAATATAAAATCATTTTCGTCTTTCTCAACTTCCTACCCATATTAATTTTTATATATACGATAGACCATTTAAAATTTTAAATTAGAATCGGCTATAGGAAAAGTACTGATTATTTTTTTTAATTTCTGGTTTTATGGGAAAGATTGAACTTTGTCATTTAATAATGGAACACAATATCATTCATGTGAGTACCACGACTGACTCGGCAGCACCTCATCTGATCAACGCAATTTTTCAGTACATGGCCCAAAATCCACTTCAAACAGTGACTCGTTGTGGATACATTGGCCTTTCAATAGTCACCTGTGGGTTCTCTGACCCCCATATACGGCAATTTTGGTTACTGACATAGCCACCGAGATGAAAATGGACTTCATGAAGGCCGATCTCTTCTCGAATATTGTCCACGTAAATTTCTTACAGTTTGCGTTAAAGAATCACTACTTTGGAAGTAAGTTTTTAATATTTCCCAATTTTGTTAGAGTGTGAAACGTTCCATTTTGCAAATGTCAAACATAAACCTGAAAATTTAAATCAATGTTATTCTTTTTTTCAATAACATCTATGTAATCGGTAGTTCAAATTTAAAATGTTACATGGCCCACCCTTTACATCTTTATTAAATTTCCTCCAACCACTTCTGTTCCCACACCTCGCATCTCCTTGATGTGAAGTTCTGTGTGCTGTTTTTTCATTAATATGAATCTAAACCTCAAAAAGTCTATGAAGTGTACAAAGGTGTGATTGTGTGTGCATGTGTATGTGGAGAGAGCATGTGGTCATTTTTTAGATGGAATTTCCCACGATTCAGATACACCCACATGAACATAATAAACCAAATGATTTTGTGGATGTTTCCTTGTTGTTCTTGGTTCGGTTCGGTTTTTGGTTTCTTTTGAACGTTTGCTTTTTAATGGAAACAATATTTAAAGGTTTATTACCGAACGCCTGTGAAATGGCCAGTGGAAAAGTGCATCGCAAATGTGTAAAACACTGTAGTATGTAACAATGTGTGTGGCATTTTGTAATTGGAAAGACAATGACAAGATAGATAATTCGAAATCATTTATTTTGACAACACTTTAGATACAAAGATCTTCAGCTTTCAGTTTAAAGAACTAAATGTAGCCCTTGATTAAATATTGGATAATGATCCGTATTTGCAAGACCCACGCTACACAAATTTTTCCGTGTACGATGAGAAGCTGCAAAAAACGTGTATCAGGATTCACACTACTCAAGCTACATATATACAAAATAGTCAACAAATTAAAAAAAATATTTTATTATCGAGGAGATTCCAATGATATCTAATAAATATTACTATTTCATGGTTTTTATCCAAAATAACTAGGTGTTTTTATTCGAATTGAAGCTATTTCGATCAAGCTTTTTTTCTTACGTATGATTTTTTTATTTTGGTATGAGAAAGAAGTAGAACCATTCTCAACTATTTAGACGTATTTCATATCCTGCGTGCTGAGTTTGCTTCACAATTGGCACAGTATCTTTTAATTCAACTGGAAACTTCTGTGGTTAATTTAGGTCAGATCGGTTCAGATTTAGATATAGCTCCCATACAAAATTGGTTATATATTTACCTTTTTATACCCTACACCACAGGGTATAATGTCTTGTGCATTTGTTTGTAACACCCAAAAGGATGCGAGATATCATTTTTTGAATCGATTTAACCATGTCCGTCTGTTTGTTCATCTATTTTTGTAACCACGATAAAGGTCGCAATTATTGTCCAATTCTATCGAAACTTGACGCAAACGATTTTTGCATGCCGAAGACAAATGCTACTTACGGTTCAGATTTAGATATAGCTCCCATACAAATGTTGGTCCTGATTTTACTTTTTCTGCTAAAGAAGCCACATAATTGAAGCGATTTTGATACAATTTTGTACAACGTCTTATATCTAAGTTAGAAATATCTGTGGTGAAAATGGGTCAAATCACTTCAGATTAGATATAACCACCATACAAATTTGTAGATCTAGAAACTGTAAATTTAAATAGATTTTGATCAAATTTGGTACATATTTTAACTAGAAACATCTGTGACAAAAAGTTCAGATCCAGATATAGCTCCCATACAAATTTCGCTCCCGATTTGAGGTTAACCGCTGTAGAAACCACAACCGATTTCTTCAAATTCAGCAGGGCAGCTTATAAAGGGTGATTTTTTAGCTATTATCTTTTTGGCAACACTGGTTTAAACAGCTGACGCACGTTTCGTGTTTTGTTTCACTGTCAAACATCTTCAGTTTGGTCTATAATTTAACCATGAATGAGTCTTACAAACGAACAACGCTTGCAAATTATTGAATTTGTTGTCAATTATTTTGGTTTAAGACAAAAGGTTGTGCTGAAGTCTTCAGCAGAACCCAAAATTAGCAAAAAGGAAAAGTGAGACCTTTATTGTTGCAGCTAAAAGTTGACTGCGTAGTTTCGATGGGCGCTACCCCATCTCGTCAGAACTTTCGCAACGAATGTATGTCTTTGACTTAAATCAGGGTTCATATTTGTACCAGCGGTCACATATTTCCAATGAGAAGCGCTGATAAACAAGATATTCCACCGAACCAAGTCGACACACTAAAAATCTCACTTTGCCAATTCAATGTTGTGCATGTGCTCGCATATTATTGAATTTTATTATCAAAATGCGTGCTCTGTTAAGAAAGTTCATCGCGCGCTTCCATTTTTTCCATGGTCAGTTTAATCGACCCACTGAAGCGGCTATTCGGGCTATTGTGACTAAATTTCGCACCAAAATTACATTGTTGGACATTAAACCACCAACACGCTTACGTAGAGTGCGAACTGAAGAAAATATCGCAGCTGTATCGGCCAGTGTTAATGATGACCATCAATTATCGATTCGTCGCCGTTCGCAGCAATTGGGCCTCTGTTACTCAAAAACGTGGAAATGCCAAAATTGGACTAAGCGGATGGATCATTTGAGGCGCAGTCAAGGTCAACATTTGCATGAAATAATCTTCAAACATTAAATTATAGACACTAGAAACATCTATGGTAAAAGTGGATGAGATCGGTTTAGATTTATATATAGATTCCATATAAATGCCGTTCACATTTTTATCGAATTGCAATGTAGTGGAGTAGAAAGAGTTGGGTATCATATAGTAGGCCTCGACCGACTGTAGCCTTCCCTTACTTGTTGTGCTATAGAGGCTACATAATTTAAAACAATTTTCTTCCAATTTGGCCCAAAATCTTTTATTTGAACTAGAAAAATCTGTGCTGAAGGTGAGTGGGATCGGTTCAGATTTATATATCGCACCCTTACATTTGAACTAGAAACATCTTTGGTGAAAGTGGGTCAGATAGGTTCAGATTTAGATATAGCTCCCATACAATTTTCGTTCTCTATTTATCTTTTTCACTCTAAAAAACACACATTTTAACCGTTGTTCTTCAAATTTGCCATGTCAACTTATATTTCAACTGGAAACATTATGGCGATAGTGGGTCAGATCGGTTCATATTTAGATATGGGCCTCATAAAAATGTTGCTCCTGATTTGACTTTTTTCACTCTAGAAACCATATATTTTAACAGATGTTCTTCAAATTTGACAAAACACATTATATTTAATCTATAAAACCTATAGTGAAAGTGGCCCAAATCTTTTCAGGTTTTAATACAACAAATGTCCTTTCCGAGTTAACTTTTCTCTCTCAAGGTATGACAGATGTTAGCTGGAAACATACATTGTGATGGCAGGTAACATCGACTCATGAGTACTCATAGTACCCAGACAAAAATCGTTCCCGATTTCACTCTTTTCCCCGAATTCAATTGTAATGGGGTATAAAGTGGAGGTTATAGTCGACCCCAAACCGACTTTAGCCTTTCCTTAATTGTTCTACCTCGAATTAGCTCCTTTATAGATATCATTAATTGCGGACCCTATTTGGATCTCAGTCAACAATGAAATAAGGCTGCTGCAGCAGATTTTGTCCCGGTTATCTTGTCTACATGCGTCCAACCTCCATGTATGTGTACATCTTTCAGGTTGAACTTCCACTGATCTAACCCATAGTAAGTATACTGCCCAAGGGAGTTTAGCACTTATAATTGTCCAGGTGAGTGATATATTAAATATGATTAATAAAGGGCAACAAAAATATAGTCGGCGATAATTCTCTGATCTGATCCCACTCGTCCCGGGAAGCAACAAACACTCCGCTTCAATCTCTAAAATTATTTAATTATTTAAAATTATTTAAAATAACAAGAATTATATCCTGACTAAGTCTATTTCTTACAGATGGTGGATTTATATCACCTGATACCTACCACTAAATTTTGAATTTTAGGAGATTTCCTTCCAACAAAGACTTATTATCCAAGAATAGGAATGTACAGCTATAATTTCATTATTTCTAATTTCTAGATCTTGAAACCAAATACGTCATCTAGAACTTGAATTGTGGTTTGTGATGGCAGAGTGGTGATAGTAACAGGTCTAGATGTGTGTCTTCTTAATGGTTGCTATATGATATACATTCTCACCATTTGAAGATATAATATCTTCACCCCACAGGGTAAGAGGGTGTATATCATTCTTATATATATTGCCCTCTACATTTCTACACATTCTACCAATGCACATCAGAAACTATCTTCCTAGTTGTATATCATTCTTTCCTCTTGCTACGATTCTATGATCTATGAAACCTTTCATATCTTTCACTCTCCTCCCAAAAATATCTCCGAAAAGAAATCTTAGGCAAAAACAAAAAAATGGATTCATTCATAGCTCGAAACAAAAAAAAAAAAACAACAACAAAAAAACTATAGCAATTCCCATGGCCAAATGGCACAACAATCATATCGTACAATTGGTAAAAAACAGCAACAGAAACAACAAATCAAAGAAGGGGGCACAAAGCTGAAGATGAGGCAAAAAGGAATGTTTAATTCAGTATCAAAGATGATCGTGCCGTACTTATAACAGTTAAAGGTCATTGCAAAGAAGAAAAATCGTACAGCACCAGCACCTCCACCACCACTACCACCTCCACCTCCATCACCAACAACAACTGCTACAAACTATGATGATGAAGCTGCCTCATGATCATGATGAAGATGAACACCACCTTGAGAGAACAACAAAACAAGACCATCTTTAAAACACCGAGATAGAGGGACTAACATGTTGCACACAGATGTGGAGTTTGGCAACAAATCGAATCATCCACAAAAATCCCATTACAACGGCCACAAGCAAACATGATCATGATCAAGAGGTATCATCGTCATCATCTGCATCATCAGTTTGGTGAATGCAATTGCATTTGGGATGTCTGTTGAAACTGAAGTTCGTGGCAACACCGGCGAGCCCCACTAAGAACAACAACAACATTAACTGTGGAAATATGCTACAGAAAAAATGTTAAGAGTTCAATTCTGTTTTACGGATTTGCCTCATAAAGCACAGCACAATGGTTGGCCCAAGAAGAATCTCAATATGAAGAACAACACCCACACACATTTGGAGCAACTACCCGGGCGGAGAGGAAAACCGAAAAAAGCAGCAATGTTTTTGGATTTCAATGATAAACGAAATTTAAGCTGGGGAAGGAAACCACACAGATCTATGCTGGAATGACTGGAGATTTAGTTTAAAATATTGTAATCGATTGGGTCAATGGAAGAGGGTCTTTATTATTATTATTTATTTTTATTTTAATTATTTATTTTTACTTTAATTATTTATTTGTATTTTTTTATTTTTATTTTTATTTTTATTTTTATTTTTATTTTTATTTTTATTTTTATTTTTATTTTTATTTTTATTTTTATTTTTATTTTTATTTTTATTTTTATTTTTATTTTTATTTTTATTTTTATTTTTATTTTTATTTTTATTTTTATTTTTATTTTTATTTTTATTTTTATTTTTATTTTTATTTTTATTTTTATTTTTATTTTTATTTTTATTTTTATTTTTATTTTTATTTTTATTTTTATTTTTATTTTTATTTTTATTTTTATTTTTATTTTTATTTTTATTTTTATTTTTATTTTTATTTTTATTTTTATTTTTATTTTTATTTTTATTTTTATTTTTATTTTTATTTTTATTTTTATTTTTATTTTTATTTTTATTTTTATTTTTATTTTTATTTTTATTTTTATTTTTATTTTTATTTTTATTTTTATTTTTATTTTTATTTTTATTTTTATTTTTATTTTTATTTTTATTTTTATTTTTATTTTTATTTTTATTTTTATTTTTATTTTTATTTTTATTTTTATTTTTATTTTTATTTTTATTTTTATTTTTATTTTTATTTTTATTTTTATTTTTATTTTTATTTTTATTTTTATTTTTATTTTTATTTTTATTTTTATTTTTATTTTTATTTTTATTTTTATTTTTATTTTTATTTTTATTTTTATTTTTATTTTTATTTTTATTTTTATTTTTATTTTTATTTTTATTTTTATTTTTATTTTTATTTTTATTTTTATTTTTATTTTTATTTTTATTTTTATTTTTATTTTTATTTTTATTTTTATTTTTATTTTTATTTTTATTTTTATTTTTATTTTTATTTTTATTTTTATTTTTATTTTTATTTTTATTTTTATTTTTATTTTTATTTTTATTTTTATTTTTATTTTTATTTTTATTTTTATTTTTATTTTTATTTTTATTTTTATTTTTATTTTTATTTTTATTTTTATTTTTATTTTTATTTTTATTTTTATTTTTATTTTTATTTTTATTTTTATTTTTATTTTTATTTTTATTTTTATTTTTATTTTTATTTTTATTTTTATTTTTATTTTTATTTTTATTTTTATTTTTATTTTTATTTTTATTTTTATTTTTATTTTTATTTTTATTTTTATTTTTATTTTTATTTTTATTTTTATTTTTATTTTTATTTTTATTTTTATTTTTATTTTTATTTTTATTTTTATTTTTATTTTTATTTTTATTTTTATTTTTATTTTTATTTTTATTTTTATTTTTATTTTTATTTTTATTTTTATTTTTATTTTTATTTTTATTTTTATTTTTATTTTTATTTTTATTTTTATTTTTATTTTTATTTTTATTTTTATTTTTATTTTTATTTTTATTTTTATTTTTATTTTTATTTTTATTTTTATTTTTATTTTTATTTTTATTTTTATTTTTATTTTTATTTTTATTTTTCTTTTTCTTTTTCTTTTTATTTTTATTTTTATTTTTATTTTTATTTTTATTTTTATTTTTATTTTTATTTTTATTTTTATTTTTATTTTTATTTTTATTTTTATTTTTATTTTTATTTTTATTTTTATTTTTATTTTTATTTTTATTTTTATTTTTATTTTTATTTTTATTTTTATTTTTATTTTTATTTTTATTTTTATTTTTATTTTTATTTTTATTTTTATTTTTATTTTTATTTTTATTTTTATTTTTATTTTTATTTTTATTTTTATTTTTATTTTTATTTTTATTTTTATTTTTATTTTTATTTTTATTTTTATTTTTATTTTTATTTTTATTTTTATTTTTATTTTTATTTTTATTTTTATTTTTATTTTTATTTTTATTTTTATTTTTATTTTTATTTTATAAAAAAAACTTATTATATAGTTTGCGTTGGAAACTGCAAGAAATGTATGTAGAAAATTTTCGAAAAGAGATAGGCCTTCAGTTCAGCCTTCATGAAGCTCTTTTTCAGCTTGGTGGCTATGTGAAGAGGTAAAATTATGCGGCAATTTTACCCAAACGTGACTATTGAGAAGCCAATGCATCCACAATAAGCCACTGTTTGGTTTGGAATTTGGGCTTTACTGAATAATTGGATTGATCGGATGTGGTACTGTCCATTATTAAATGACAAAGTCCAACCTCTCCAATAAAATCAGAAATTTGAAAAAAAATCAGTATTTATTTTATATCCGATTCTAACTTAAAGTTTTAAATGGCCCACCCTATACTTGTAGCTGTGGAAAGCGTTCAACTCGGACGAGTCCTATCTCTGACGTATGATCGTTCTTCAATCGACATTTTGATCTCCCAATGTTTATCTATTGTGCTATCTGACTGACTCCATGTCTTCCCCTAGGGTTTCCTTCCTCCCACCACATCCACACACCACTAACTGCATCAGATCTGTGAGCAGTTCTTTTTTTCTTTCTTCGAGAAGAAAAAAACGAAACAGAAACTAGCCTCAGGGCGTTATTTTTGATCGAACTTGTTTCAATGTTTGATTGTTATTAAATACAACAAACCAAACAAACACAGATTTTTGTCTGTCTGTTTCCCCCACTTTTAGGAAGATTTTTATATGCTGTTGATACTGATGTCGATGTTGTAGTAGTTGTTGTTGTTGCTGTTCTTGTTGCTATTGGTGGTGGTTGTGGTGGTGGAATCAAATCTTTTGGATTTCTTAGCTCATTTTTTATTATTGGTAAAGTTACACCCCCTTTGTTAAAATCAACATCATCAAGAACATAATGATGACTAACAAACAGAAAATGATGTTTTCGTAAAACACAGATGAAGAATAGCACAAAGGGTGTTGCAAGGGGTGATGGGATTTGGAAATGTATTATCTATATATCTGATTCGTTGGGAAATCTACAGAATATTCCAGTTCGAAATAATTCAAGTGAAAGTCCAAATATATTCACAGCCCACAAATGTAGAATTGTTCTTCAGACATCCCACAATTCTTTAGACTGCGATAAAATAAACTCTCGAAACGAAAAAGCATGCGATTCGGAAAAAGATTAATTGTGGATAAATCGAAAAATAGTTTACATTTATTTTATTTTTTAAATCTGCTGTTTCCCAGCAAAAAAACATACCCAGAAGTGGAATATATCCCCATCTTGTGATTGGGAAGTTGTAAAAAATTGGATCTTCATTAATGAATTTGTAGGCAACAGAAAGAAAGTATATTATTTTTGATCGAGTAGTATAAAAATAAAACTAATATATTAGGTTGGACACCAAACATAATTAAAATCAAAAGTTCTTTTATTGCAATTTTTTTGTAAATAAATTTATGTTTCACTTTTTATATTTTTATTGATATTAATTTTGGATGAATTACAAAAATTAATCTTTTATTTGTTAATAACTATAAATCTAATTAACTTTATAAACAATTTCGGCTCATTAGGCTGTCACAAAAATTATATTTTCACCACCTGGTCTGTTTATTGATTGTCTTCAAAATATTTCATCTCTGCGTTAAGCCATCTCTCCTGAAAGCACCCTTAAAAATCATGTTTTTCCAATTTTGTTAAGTTGCTCTTTTTCCAATTTTTTTCTGAATCAATTTACTCTTGAACGAACTTAAATATTTTTATTCTTGTCTTTCTATAACGAATATATATTTGTGGTATTTCAAATTGACAACTCGAAACGTCATATTTCATGGGAAAATTTTGTAAAAAATGACATGAAAAATGAAAAGAAGGAATGATGACTAAATCATGAAATGGCTGATTCCATTTTTGTGAAAGTGGTTAAATGCAAGATATAGTTTTTCATTTTCAAAAAAATGAGCTCTACGGCTCATTCTGATATTCATCCATAATTTAAACATCACTCAAAAGGTATTTATTGCAGCAATTTATTTAAAAAAAATACTTCTTCTAAATAAGAAAAAAATATGAAAACTAACAAAAATTACTATAAATGTCAAATACTAAGACAAATTAGTTACGCTACGGTAAGAATTAATATTTATTTGTGCTTCCAAGGGTATATTAATCAAAAAAATATTGACAAAGTGTGATATAAAAATAAAAATATCTCAAGATGTCTAGGCTTGTTTTCAGGAGTGTTTAGTCCACAGACGACTTTATCTAGGAACGAAATATTTCGCCAATCATCATATAACAATCCATACTTTATTTTCGTGCGATGAATGGAATTTATTATTTTATGTAAAGAGTGATTTTTTTGAGGTTAGGATTTTCATGCATTAGTATTTGACAGATCACGTGGGATTTCAGACATGGTGTCAAAGAGAAAGATGCTCAGTATGCTTTGACATTTCATCATGAATCGTCTTACAAACGAACAACGCTTGCAAATTATTGAATTTTATTATCAAAATGCGTGCTCTGTTAAGAAAGTTCATTGCGCGCTTCCATTTTATGGTCAGTTTAATCGACCCACTGAAGCGGCTATTCGGGCTATTGTGACTAAATTTCGCACCAAATTTACATTGTTGGACATTAAACCACCAACACGCTTACGTAGAGTGCGAACTGAAGAAAATATCGCAGCTGTATCGGCCAGTGTTAATGATGACCACCAATTTTCGATTCGTCACCGTTCGCACCAATTGGGTCTCTGTTACTCAAAAACGTGGAAATGCCAAAATTGGACTAAGCGGATGGACCACCTAAGACGCAGCCGCGGTCAACATTTAAATGAAATTATCTTCAAAAAGTAAATGTCATGGACCAATCTAACGTTTCAAATAAAGAACCGATGAGATTTTGCAAATTTTATGCGTTTTTTTAAAAAAAAAAGTTATCAAGCTCTTAAAAAATCACCCTTTATATGGACCTTGCAGCCTAATAAATAAATAAAATATGTAATATATTCTAGCCCTTTTCAATGTGTCCAAATTGTCAACACCCTTTCGGGGCAATGAAGATGGTCTCTTTTGGAGATGATGTTAAAAAAGCAAGTGTTTGTTAAATGTTGAATTGTTTGGAAGCAAATGAACCGCAACCAAGATGATTCTGATTTTTTTCTCTTTGTGTATGGCAGCCAAAAAATATCGGTGCATTGTGGCAAAACTCTTAAACAAACAAACGAACAAATAGGAAACAACAAACAACGGAAAAAACATTAACAATTGTTTCAAATTGTTAGTGCTAGTGTTAGACGCTGGACGTTTTTGTTTCGTTTCTCAGCTTCAGCATTTTTAAGTTTTGATTTAAAAGATTTTGCCAAAAAAAAACCCCAGCGAACAAAACAACAATAGAAACACGGATTGTTGTTTTTTCTGTTTGTTTCTTTGATTATTTGGAATCTTTTAAATTTCCATAGGAGTTTGTTTCCGATTTGCTTGAATGAGTGTTAGTTTTGAGGCTCGAAAGCGTTCAAGAAACATTTGTAGTTCAAATAGCTTTTGGTGGGGCTTCTTTCGAACGGCAGCACAGCAGAAGCATTGGCAGCAGCTGAAGATGAAGCTGCTTGAGTAGCCAAATATTTGAATACGTTTTTGTGTGTGTGTTTTTTTCTTGTGGCGAAGACCCCAAAAAGTCAAGTCAATGTTTACCAGAAATGACCACTTGCTTTATTGTTTTCACAGCCGATCATTGTGTTGTTGCGAGGAGTACCTAAAACAAAAGGCGCCTGTTAAGCTATCGGTTCATAAGGTTAATGCCAAGCCATAAAGGGGCATTGTTGTTTTCATTTGGTTTAAAGTATGCACAGCCACATCAGACTGCCATCCTCAGCAACGGCTGCGCTTGGCCAACATGGAACAGATCAAATATTTATGATAAGCAAGTTTTGTGATGCTGTAATAAATAAATCAATTCTTGAAATTACCCAGACTGGCAGGAGTACGTAGCCCAGGCTTGGTTGGCATGGCTTATATTTAGCACGTTTGTACCTCTCCTCCTCTCCTCCCCTCCCCCCCTCCCCTCCCCAAGCAAACACTTTGTATTGGCAGACTCTACGATCGGCTACGATTTCTTCCCATCGTCTGAGTTCATGAGAATCATAACATTGAGCGCTTGTGTGTGGTCCGGCTTAATTTGTTTGCTCTGTCATTTGCTAATTGTTCATAAAAATCAATTTTGATTTCGTATTGCGGAAAACTGCTGCAAAGGAGTGGAGTGGACTGGACTGGACGTCTGGAAAAGCAAAAGCCCAAGCCAAAATCATTACCATTTGCATAACATTAAACTGTGATTACCATCTCATGTTTGTAACACTTGGTTGAGTAACTGACTCACGTGAATGCCGAACGCGGCGAAAAGGACCGCACCACAAATGTGTAAAATGAATCAGGTTATTGGCGGGGAATGTTGCCAGATTGAGGGAATTGCAAAAAATTGAAAAATGCTGGAGGTTGACCGGCTGGCACAATAAATAAATGGAAATTGTTTGACAATTTTAAATTATTGCACAAGTCCAAATGAGCAAATTTCCCCAAATGTTCAGTTTTTTAGTGAAAATTAATATAGCTGATCTTGGCCTTCCTCCTGTGGCGAATTCTCTGTTTTCGTACGATTTGAGTGAGTAGACGCGAATAAAGAGATCTATCGATAGTCGTTCTTTTGTGTACAAATGAGAAAAGAGGAATAACAAGTTAAAACGTGGACTGCATTCCACAGAGGCTTTCGATTTTCGTAGAAGTGCAGTAATATTAGAGGAAAATATAAATTTTGTAATATAGCCAAACCAAAACATTTACAAATATTGAAAAAATAATTTTATAAATAAATGTAATATTTTTATTATTTCAAATCATATAAGGCAAGGCTACCAATACGTTTCCATTTTATTTTAATTTCAAAAGTACAAAATAACATAACTTCATGATTCAACAAATTTTTGCAGTAAAATAAAAATTACGAATTTGGAAAAATCTTTTTATTTTCAGACGAATATATAAACCGACTTCTATGATTCTAGCTGCAGCCATTTGGTTGGTACCATTTTTATCCCCTTTTTTCATATTTTAACCCCTTACGAGTACGACTTTCTAAAATCTATTTATTTTATGTGTCTACGCAATTAGACGGATGTACACACCGAATTTCATCATTCTAGTTGCAGTCGTGTAGTTGGTACTATTTTTATCCCTCTGTACCCATTGTATCCCTCGAAAATATGAATTTCAAAAAACTTTTATTTTTTCTGTCTACGCAGTCAGTAGAATGTATATTCCGAATTTCATCATTCTAGCTGCAGTCGTTTAGTTGGTACTATTTTTATCCCCTTTTTCCATTTTAACTCCAAAAAGTAAGAATTTTGAAAAATCCGTCTAGTTTACATGTCTACGCAATCAGAGGAATGTATACACAGAATTTTATTATTGGTGCAGCCGTTTGGTTGATACCATTTTTATCCCTCTATACCCATTGTATTCCCTGAAAGTAGGAATTATGAAAAATCCGTCTATGTTACGAGTATACGCAACTAGAGGGATGTACACACCGAATTTCATCATTCTAGCTGCAGTCGTTTAGTTGGTACTATTGTTATTCCCTTTTTCCATTTTAACACCAAAAAATCCGTCTATTTTACATGTCTACGCAATCAGAGGAATGTATACACCGCAGTTGATTATTCTAGGTGCAGCCGTTTGGTAGGTACCATTTTTCTCCCTCTATTCCCATTTTACCCTTAAAAGTACGAATTTGGAAAAAATGCTTTTATATTATATATCTACTCAATTAGAGGAATTTACACACCGAATTTCGTGTTGTTTAATACGTACCATTTTTATCCCTTTTTGCCCCATTTCACCCCCTACGAATAAAAATGGCACATACCCAATATCAAGTAAGTACAAGCAGAAATATTGGAAAAATAGGCTTAAATACTCGAAAATATTAGGGGTTATTAGGGGTACGACTATAAGACGCATTTATGGAAAATTTGGACGTCCTAGTTTCTTTTGTTTAGATGCTAGCGTGGTTTCAACAGATGAACGGACGGACATGACTAGAACGTCTTAGAATTTTATGACCATCAAGAATATATGTATTTTATAGGGTCTCAGGTCGATATTTCAAGGTGTTACAAACGGCATGACAAAATGGTACGTCCTTAAGCTTGAAGTTAAAATCGAGAAATTCGGTGTGTATTTCCATCTGACTGCATAAAATCGAAAAATAAACAGATTTTTCTACTTTTGGAGTCCAAATGGGGAAGGAAATTGTATGCCCTTACAGGTAAAGTGAAAATAATGGAATGCGACGTGTTTGACTGCGTAGACTCGTACTATAAAAGGTTTTTTAGAAATTCGTACGTATTATGGGGAACAGGGCGGTGTATTTATCGAACTGATTGCGTAGAAAGAGTTATAAGTTCTTTGCGAGTCAAATGGGAAAAAAAGGTGTTGAAATGACTGGAGTTATAACCATGAAATTCGACATGCTCTCTGACTGTGTAGACTCTTACTAAAGGGTGTTTTTTATTGAGGTACAGAACTTCGAATTGAAATAAAACACAAGAAAATTGTTTTAATGTCCATCAATTTGGCTTTATTGGAAGGATCATTTTATGCCATTAATGTTTAAATATGATTTCGGGCATGTGGCCGCCGCGGCTGGCTCGAATATAGCCAATTCTACAGGTCCAATTTTCAACCACTTTTTCGAGCATATGGGGCCGTATGTTTGCTGTGCACGGTGGCGAATCGATTCATTCGGGTCCTCTTCAACACTTTGCTCTACAGCGGCAATTGTTTCTTCGGTGCGCACTGTTCGACGTCTCTGCGGATGCGTATTATCACATAGAGTAAACGTAGTGCGAAAACGATCCATGGTTAACCGAATTAATTGCTCTGATGGACGATTATGTCGACCATAAAATGGACGGAGCTTGCGGTGAACTTCGCGAACTGAACCATTACTTTCGAAATAAATTTGCACGATTTGCAAGCGTTGTTCTTTTGTCAACCTGTTCATGATGAAATGGCAAACCAAACTAAATATTAATCACTTGACAGCTGACAAAATGGCCGCCAGTTAAAAAAGTGATGCCAACTTAAATTTCTATACCCCAATAAAAAACACCCTTTACAAAGTAGTTTATAGAAATATGTACTTTTATGGAGGCAACGTGGCGAACGGGGATAAAAATGCTACCAATCAAATGACTGTAGCAAGAATAATGGAATTCGGTGTATACATAGCATTGACTGTTTAGAGATATTTCGATATTCGTAACTTTTAAGTGAAAATGGGGAAAAGGTATAAGATTGCAGCTAAAATAATAAAATTAGATGTATTTATACCCTCCGCTAGGGTATTATGTTTTTGGGCATTTCTTTGTAGCTCCCAAAAGGAAAAGAGTTAGATAGACTCTTCGTTTATTATACAGATCGGCTTAGAATCACTTTCTGAGTCGATTTAGCGATGTCCGTCTGTCCATACAATGTTGTAATAAAAGTAAAGGTAGCAATAATGTTAACAATTTAAAGGAATTTTTCGAATTTGTTACTTTTACTGAAAAAGCGTTGCGAAAGGGGATAAAAATGGTACCAAACAAATTTTTAATCATTAAATGTGGCATTTACATTAATCTAACTAATATGTTATTAGACTACGGCCTCTAAACAGCCGATAATATTGTGAAATGCATAGTGGAAAATATATAAAACTCGGTCCGGTCGAACTTTACTCCTTTTCACTTCTTTGAGATTTACCCGCGTTACATAATTTTTGACAAGACGATATACAGAATAGAAATCACATCGCATGGTGGAGTGTATTCGTAAGATTCGGACAGACCGGTCCATGTTACTTAACTTTTGGTGAGGAAATATACAGAATAAAAAGAACATAAAAGACTCACTAAGTTCGGCAGCTCAGAACCTTATAAACCAACCAAAAGACATTCTTACAATTATCCCAACTGCTACAATATGGAGCTTCTCTCAATTAATGGTCTGTGGACAATATCATTTTCTACTCACTGAAAGGGTTTTTGCTCATTAATGTCGTCAGCATTAATGAAGTGATGCCGAATTGTCTGGTACTTAGCATACCACTTAGCATATAAAAGTCAACTTTGAGTCTGTTTTTTTTTCATACCCAATGGTATGAGATTTCTGGAACTTCCCTATGATCAGACTTTTTAGTATTTTTTTAGATATTTACCTTTTCCACAATCTGGCTACTCTCTTTGCCATAGCCCATAACATTTTAGATCTTTCTTATCATTCACATAAGCATGAAAAGAACTTTGTAATTTTCACATTCGCATGCTCATTACAACTGACGATAATCCTAATGTCAATTTGAAATCAAATCATCTTTTTAAGCTAACTGCTGCAATGCTGCCTGCAGTAAACCAGCTTCAACGTTGCCAGTCGCCGTAGCACCAGCCAGCAACAGCACCAGCAAAGTATACCACCAGCCAGAGCACCACTTAGAGGAGTAAATAACCGCATTTAATAATCAATTTTGAAAGCAAGTTTATGGGTCTACTTGTCGATCGCTCTAGGTTTAGGCTTTTTGCCAGACTCCAAAGATTTTTGTGTTCAAATCATCATCAAACACTCTCTCCGCGCACTGGCGATGATGACGATGATGATGATGATCTACAAAGGGAAACCAAACGAAGAAGAAGATCATTTCAGTTCTCCCCCTTCTCTCTCCACCGCAGGTTTTCGTAATGCTGCAGCTGTTGTTGTTCTTCTTCTTGGGGTTGTTGCCTATCATTGTGTTTGACATTTAGTAGCATTATTTCATGTGAAATCACCTGCAGATTATGTTTATAGGCTCACATTATGATTACACTTTTATTATAATTTACAAGTTTGACGAAGTCGACGTTGCCCGCGAAGAACTAGAAAAGGCTGTGATCATGGGGAAAAGAGTCTACTCTCATAGCCGAGTATCGTGACTTGATTTCTTTTTGTCTGCCATCAAGATGAAACTGATGCTCTGGAAATGAAAATGTGCGTATGTTTGTCAAGAGAGGAGGAAAGTATGATGAGTAGGTTGGAAGATGGAGTGGAAAAAAGAATCAATTCAACCCTCACATGCCCAATGTTGCCTATAGGCAACAGATTTTTAAAATAAAGAAACCATTTAAAAATATTTTTTGTTTAACCGATATCTGCAGTATAATGATTTTAAGAAACATCCTGTTACTCATGTCCTGTATGAATTATAAGAAATCATATTTAGACCCATATCTAATCAAAAAGCATAGTAAGTTTTATATATTTATTAAGAAGAAAATTCGAGCATGAGAGGGTTAAAGGGAAGATTTAGCCAAAACTTCCAAATATCTTTAGTGGGAGATATTGATATTTGAAGGCAGAGAGTGAGATTTAATTATTATTTAGAATCACTAATCTAAAAACCGAATACGGTTAACATGGATCTCGAAATCACAGTAATCTATTTGATTTTTCATCCTTCTTTATAGGGGTTGTCTTATCATTAGGAAGCTTCAATCGAGGAGCCTCTTTAAATTTCCCAGACAATCTTGTCACACCCATCCGCCTTCCCATCCATTTATATATTCGCTTTTCCCTTCTACAGACAGAATCTTTGTTTCCCAACTCCCCAGCCCCTTCCTCGTAGCCAACTTTCTCATACAATTCGTGGACATCGTTTTTTTTCTGAAAATGTTTTGCATTTTGTCCACCGCTTTGTGTGATGTGATATGTATGGATCGCCCGAAAGTGGCGACCGTGTGATGGCTTCGTGAGCTTTGGCATCTCAGCGCTAGCTGGGGCTTTTTTCAATTAACATTTTTATTTGAAATTATTTTTACAGCTCATTAAGTCAACTGTTAAGCGGTTGTAAATTTTAACAGATTACATAATATTAACTCTACATTTAAGAGCATCTCCGTGTCTGCGACTGCAGCGGCAAGATGTCGCCCCACCAGCTCTCTCTGCGAGACCACACACAGCGTAACTGTAACACCGCCAGGATTTCATAAGCGGTTTGATTATGAGACGAAAGCCATAGCCAGCCAAGCATTTTAGACCAGTATAAGTGGCAAATAACATATGGATTTAATGCATTTAAGCCGCTTATGTGTGGCAATAAAAGCAGAATAATGCACTTTTGTACCATTTCATGGTCTGTGATAGATCGAATCCTGTAAAAGAGACTCAGAGCAAAGCCATTCATTGCAACATCATTTTGTCATTTTATAGTGGCACTATGTTGGAAGAGTAATGGAAGCTATCAAAATTAAAAAAAAGTGCAGGAACATGGAATGTCCGTCTGTCCATGCTTTAGTCTTATGGAAATCTATAAAATATAGAAGAATGAGTTTTCTTTGAGGACTCAGGCAAAATAACAAGTTCCTCAGAGATTTCCTTGTAACAAAGGGAGGGAAATTTTTATGGGATTAGTAAATAATTGGAAGTTCATTACAATATTTCTCAAGTTATTGAAAACCTTATGGTGATTTCAATTTATGTCGACTATTCAAGAAATATCTGCTTTTAGATTGTAAGATGGATAGAAACAAAAAAGCAAATAACATTTAAATGTCTGTGGTTTGGTGCCATAAGGGGGGATAATGTCAAAATATTTACTTAAAAACCATTAAATTTTAAGTTTTTATAGAAGGTTTTTGTAGATGATTTAAAGGCGATCTAGGTTAATTTTGTTATTTGTTTATAATTTTGAAAAAAGTGCAGGAAAATACAGTTAATGCCAATATTAACAAAAAAACGAAAAAAATATTGACATTGGCCCTTTTACCAAAACGCAGATATAAGATCATACCCAGCAAAAATGAAAAAGATGAGAAGTGATAGATGTTGTGATTCAGAAAATTGAGATCGTCACCAATGAATTTAACATGGAGTAGTCACATGAGGGATGTCGGTTATTTTGAAAGATTTAAAATTTATTTTAAAGTGTTGCAAAGGAGCTACTTTTTACTAGTTTCCATTTATGTTTTAAAAAATCCGCCACTACCGGGGGTAGAACAGCGGACCTTCTGGTTGCTACCACGGCACTCTAACCATCTCAGCTATCCTCTGTTGTGAGTGCTGAACAACTAAACAAACCATTTTGTTCGTTAGAACTAACAATAACAAACTTAAAAAAATATTTATTTAATAAATATTAAATTAAATTAGCTTTAACTAAATTAACACAGTCCTCAATTTTACTGATATTATGTAGTATTAGTGATTAATAAAAAATTAAATATTTTAAATACATTAATAAAGCAATAAATTTGTATTTTTTAGACAAAAAATTTTAAATTGTAAAAAGTACCTCTGTGACTCCATACTAAAAATTCGTTCGCATATTACTACGTTTTTTAGAAATTGTTTAAAAGAACTTCTTCAAAAGTGGAAAAACATTTTGATTTTGAGATGCAATTAAAATGTGCTCCCAACGGAAGTACTTCCATTTTTTGCTGGGTAGTCTATCACAAATTTTTGTGTATAAAAGAAAATATCAAAAATTCCACAAATCGGATGTTTTTCATTCACCAGGAGGAACAAATCTTTCACTCGGAGAACAAATGTTCCCTTTACTCATAGAGAAATATTCGTAAATCGTTATATTTAGCCTAAAAATATTAAATATCTGTGATCAATGACCACTGGTCTCATTGTGCGACATGAAAAGTCTGTTTCTGAAATTTATTCATATCATCCTAATGTTCTTTAATTTCACAATTATAAAAATAGATAAAAAACTTATTAGAAAATAAAAAAATATTTTATTTTCTGTTTTTAATGGGAATTTTTCGTGCCGGGATATAAAGGGTGTTTTTTTTATTGAGGTATAGAACTTCGAATTGAAATAAAACACAAGAAAATAGTTTTAATGTCCATCAATTTGGCTTTATTGGAAGGATCATTTTATGCCATTAATGTTTAAATATGATTTCGGGCATGTGGCCGCCGCGGCTGGCTCGAATATAGCCAATTCTACAGGTCCAATTTTCAACCACTTTTTCGATCATATGGGGCCGTATGTTGGCAATAACGCCACGAATGTTGGCTTCCAAGTCCCCTAACGTTTCAGGTTTGTTGGCGTAGACGAGCGACTTCACATATCCCCAAAGAAAATAATCCAATGGTGTCAAATCACACGATCTTGGTGGCCAATTGACAGGTCCATTAATTGCTCTGATGGACGATTATGTCGACCATAAAATGGACGGAGCTTGCGGTGAACTTCGCGAACTGAACCATTACTTTCGAAATAAATTTGCACGATTTGCAAGCGTTGTTCTTTGTTCATGATGAAATGGCAAACCAAACTAAATATTAATCACTTGACAGCTGACAAAATGGCCGCCAGTTAAAAAAGTGATGTCAACTTAAAGTTCTATACCCCAATAAAAAAACACCCTTTATTACAATATTAAAAAGGAGCATGTTTTTTTAAAATTTTCTTACTAAGAGGGTCATCATAGAGTCGAAAATATCTTTAACATATTTATCCTAGACAGCAACCAGCAAAACAACAAATGGCCTGCAAAAGTCTTATTGACACATATTTCTAGTTACGGTTTCACTACTGTCATTCACACGTGAGATATTTCGTTTTTTGCCAAAACTTCTTTGTTTCCAATAATTTAAAGTGTCTCAAAATATGGATAAATACTTGTTAAGATTAGTTAAAATCTATTTTAGTTGGATTATTTTTCAGTATATTAACGAAAAAGACATCATTAATGTGCAATACTGATGCTTGCTTAATTTTTATAATAAACCATTTTTCTTATAAGTAATCCTATGATCGAATTCGTAAAACTCATTTATTATTTATCAATTATTATATTTTTTCAAATTAGGCATTTTTGAAGAAATTCCATCAGTATCTTAAATACTTAAATTATGTTTATTCCATTTGATGTTCTTGGACGAATATGTCCTTCTGTCTGTCTAATTAGAATCTAGGATAGTTTATCCTAGACAACAATCCATAAAAAATGTATGCCAATACTCTGTACTGAGTTCGAAAATTTCCAATTGGGGTTTGGCATGTACCTAACTGTTGTGATCACAAGCAGTATCCCTTTGGTATTATTTACATATGTTTCGATTGCCGATATTTTGAGTTTTACTCTCTGCATTTCTATTTCCAATAGAGGACATTATCTGCATATATTTCAGTTTAGAATCCAATTGGATATCTCTATAAATGGAAATATAACTATTATACTTTTAGATTGGTTATATTAAATATATTGTTATACTCTAGATTATATTGAATGTCAACATATCCTGTTTAGTTTGTACACTTTACAGAATAGTATTCAAATTTGTCATTTTAGAGCATTAAGACATTTTAGAATATCGAAAAGATATATTTTCAGTGGATCCTGCAACAACAAAAAAATTCAAAATAGCAAATTTATCGAAAGATTATTCAATAATATGACTTTGCTTAATTATAAAATAAAATTCTTAAAGGAAAAAATTGAAAGAAGTTGAATCGGAAAACTCGAATTTTTTCCTTTATCCCATTATCTCCAATTAGCAGTATTGCATTTAACCGAAAGTATGTGTCTTCCTTTGGGTTTGTGCAAAAAGATTTCGTCCTACTTTTCTAACTAGAATCTTAATTATTTGTTTATAGCCTGGACAACAACCCTTCGGGTACTTCACTTCGATATGGCAACTCTATTTTATGTTCGAAACTGTCCAATTGGTGTTTTGCCTATTTGATCAATAGCAATATCCTTATTGACCTATTTCCATTTATTTTTTTTTGTGAATTCTTTAAAATGTACTATTTGTGCTTGTGTCTTAAGTCTTTTGATTTACTGTTTGTGTAATACATTAATTTTCTATTGGTGGAGTAAAATTTGTAAAACTGTTATTGTCTAGAAGAAAAAGATTGTTTTGATGAAAAAACGACATTAAAGTGTCATCATGTCCTTACTTAATTGTTAAACTATGATAAAACGAGGGACAGTGTTAACTGGCGGAAGGTGATCATGATCAACCTATGGTGGCCACTCCAGAAATAATGACGAAAATCCCCAAAAACGTTTTGTCTGTCAGTTGACTAACAGCAACCAAGCTTGCTGTCATAACAGGCATGTCATAATCACTTTTTAATTTTGCCCATAACTTAAAATAATATTTTTTTCCTGTATTATTTGAACTGATTCATAAATTCAACACAAAACAATTTTGTGTTTTAGAAAAAAATACTCAAATTCCAATTTGTACTCTTACTTTGGAAATATAAGTCCTATCAGGCCCTGTTACATGTTCAATTAAAGGCAATTATGGTATAATGGTTACAAATGTAGCGAATTTTACTATCACATTTAAAAAAATCTATGTTTTTTTTCGAAAAAATATTTTTGGGCTTTGTGCTATGGAATGTATTTTTGATAAGAAACACTATTCATGGTCGAATTTTTTTAAAGTGACCCTTGACTATTAATTCAGAACAAATTTGGACAAAAAAGCAACATGAAATTATATTGGAAAACATGCTTTTTAGGGGTGTTTTCGGGATCGCTAGCTTAAATCATCATTAAATAGTCCAAACTTTATTTCCATGATGTGAGTGGAAATTATTTTTCTATTTGTACGGACCCATGCGACCCAACCTTGTATACATAAATTTAGATATTGACAGCCTTTTCAGCAACCACAACTATTTTCTTCCAATCAAATTGAATGTGATAAATCATGCATCATTAGGTATGTGTTTCAAACATTACGAATTTAACAATTCCCTTTTGTGAATTACACAACCAGCGCCGCCTAATATCAAAGCGCGTATTACTAGGAAATCAGCGCTTTTGTCGCGTGTGTAAAATACACATTCCAATACGAAACGAAACGACTCCTGGCCATATCACAATTAACTTTAAATTAATACCTTAAGATTGGCGACTTTTCTTTGTCATATTTCAAGTGCACTTTAAATAAAATTGTCATTTTGAGCTCTGAGCAACGGCAATGGCAACAAAGTAAAGGCACCAGCCAGCCAACAAGCGGATGCCAATAAGATGGACACACGTTCTGTGCCACCAACACCAAACGTAACGTGGCACAAACAATAGTTGCACGTTTCAGCGGACACAGCAGGCAAAAGCAAATGTGCGCGCGCATGCGCGCAGGGCCGGCAAAAGCACTTTATGTGGAGGCAGACGCACCAACGAGCGACGTAGATCATCATGCCAGAAATACATACCGACTAAAACAAATGAAAAATTAAACACGTTAGCAGCCACTACATACTACGTAGTACGGAGTACGGAGTACGGAGTACGTAGTACAAGACAAGTGCACACTGCAATCGAAACAAGTTGAATTTGAATCGATAAGAAGTACAACCAGCAAAGCTTTACCCTCCAAACGTTTAGGAATTTTCTTATGCGTGGTCTTTTGTGGCCGTGCAGTTGAGTTTTTTTTTATTTATTTTTCTTTTTTTTGTATAAATTTTTAATAAAACAATAACAGTACTTCGATTTCCTGTGCTTTTTTCTCTGCTTCGTGCCCGCACATATACTTCATTTGTTCTTTTTGGCCGGCCCCAGAAGAACTTTGCTTTGGAGCTCAGGGGTCAAAAACCTGGATGGGTGTTAAGTCTTGTTTTTTCGGCTGTTCGGCCGGGCCATTCAATTAAATCAAAATTGTCTGCTCTACGCTGGACGGACGAGGCATTAGAATGGTGGGTGGTGAGGGGAGAGAGAAAAAGCTTTGATTTGGTGGAATGAAATTACGAATGCATAACACACTTTAGTTATAATTTAAAGAAAAAATAATGCATTCAGACGTCAGACTGGCGCCCAAATAGTTTAATTTAATTGTTTATTAATTGTAAATTCTCATCGATTTTCTAACACACAACTCAAGTCAGCCAGGCAGTCAGTCAGCCAGGCAGTCAGTCAGCCAGTCACTTGGGCTCATTTGAAATTTTAATTTTCTCGACAGCCAAACTTAGAACATTTTCAGACCTTACGAATGTATGAATGAAAATTGTGCCTTTAGGAAAACGCTGGCGCAGGAAAACAAGTGTTTTCTTGTCTTGTTAACCAAATTGTGGCTTCAACTGCTGGCTATTGGCCGTTGTTACCATTGTAATTAGTTTGGTAACATGTTAGGCACGTAGTCCCTGTGATGCATGTCTTGGACATTTTTATTTAATGTTATGGTTCTTATGTTTGTTCTTATGTTAATGATCATGTTAAATTTGGTGTATTCGGCTTCGTCTGTGCTGTCTTGGCTGGCTGGCCGGTCGGCCGTGGCCACAAATGGATCCTGCCCGAATGGTTTATAGTCTTTTGGACGCCAGTCTTCCGTTACTGTGCCATGTTGCTTTATGTGTTTTTCCTTATGGCCCAAACGTCTCGTTTCGTTTCGTTTCTCACGGGATAATTTCTATGGTAATTGCGTTGTGTGTTTGTGGAAATTTGAAAATGTCACTACAATTTTTGACTTTGTCCCCCAACGCACACACACACACGCGCGCGCGCTCTCGGTACAAAGAACCATCACACTTTGCTACAACAAAAAGCCTCGTCAAACACGACTTGCAATGGGAGGACTTCAATTGATGCCGCTTGTGGGTCGGCCCTCTAAAAAGGTGTTGGTAATTGAGCTATTAGACATTTAAATATGTAATTAGCGGCCTAAATCAAAAAAAGACGTTACGCTCGCCTTGGCTGTGCTCACAGGCGTGTAGGCAAATCAAAAGACTTAAGACACATACACGATTCGAATGGAGCCCATCAAAAGGATGATTTTGGGGGAAAAAGGCAAAATCGTTCTGGCAATTGTCATGCGGTCTTGAATACTTATGAAAAGAAATTCCAAAATATGCGTGTGAAAAAATCTCTTTTCGTGGAAAACCTTTGAAGCCTGCAGCCTGCCCTATGGAATGCATTCATATCAAAGAAAACAATATTCATTTCAACATTGTTTGGAACATTTTTTGTATTTTGTTCGGCCAACTATAGTTTGAAACTATTTGGATTTTTAAAATATCTCTCAAAGATGACAAGAAACAAATCTAGAATTACTTTTCAGTAGTCAATTGGTTGTCTTAATAAATGAATATATTTATTTTATATATTTTGTTTAAGTATATTTCCATTAACGTAGACTTTAAAAAGACTTTAATTTATATTTCCATAGCAAATATTTCCAAATAAAACGAATTCAAAACCAAGAGGTAGGTATAACAACTACGCTGATTCACAAGAAATTATGTTTTCGCCACCCAGGAAAACAATTTCGAAAAACCCAAAAAATCGTGTTTTTACAGAGTAATTTTTTATGTAGCAATTTTCTACATTTTTTTATTGTCTTAAAATAACTCAATGATCGAATTATTGGAAGTTTTGGGGAATTTGTTATGTTTTTTCATTTAAAATATATCCATAAAAAATTATTAATATCTTTTTCGAGTTTGGGAAGCAAAAATTCATCAGAATATATATCCCTTCGGAAATTTATTTTTGCATGTATTGTTGGACGTTTCCTAGGGTTTTAAAGTGACAAATCAACAGAACCAGCAAAAAACTTGGTAATGACACCTCATTATTTTTAGCATTACCTAGTAATGACAGCTCGTTACGCCCTGCATTATTTTGAAATATGAAATAATTACTTCCTTATAATGGTTTAATAGTTGGTACCGTGCTCGGCTATCAGCGTGGGGGTCGTGGGTTCGATTCCCACCAGAGGCTCTGGTCTGTCGGTGCAATAACTAGCTACAATGGTCTCAATCCCTGGACCCAAAATTAGAATATAAATTTACTTTGTATTGTAATTCATAATAAATAAAAAAAGTATTTATTGGTAAGTTAAATTTCATAGAACTTCAGATTTTAAAAAATAAATTTCTACATTTTTGTGGTGAGTCAGAGATAAACAGTGCTGTTGTTATCGCAGCTTAGTTATCCAGGCTTAAAGAAAAACAGCCCTAAATTCGGTATTCAGATTGTTAACAATTCGATGCAAAATATATAATTTAATAAAAATGTTATTAAGCTCATTATTGATAATACATTAATTGGCTAGTTATCAATAACGACTTATTTTATATCTTCCTGAGGCCACTTATTTTACAACTCGTTTAGAAGTACTTATTTCTCATCTTTTTGTAAGCGTGCGTGGAAGTACAATTACAATCCCTTTATAAAAATAATTAGAAACGGATCCGAAAAATAAGTAGTGAAGGTTTTTGCTTTCTCCTTATTCCCCACATTACTTGGTAATGAGAAATTTTGCTGGGAAGATATTGATTCCTACAGAATGATGCCTAAATAATATGAAAATATTAGGTGGGCCATTTAAAATTTTAAATTTGAAAATTTTAACTTTGATTACTTTGACTTTGAAAGGTAGAATAAATAACATTTATTTTTATTTTTATTTTTATTTTTATTTTTATTTTTATTTTTATTTTTATTTTTATTTTTATTTTTATTTTTATTTTTATTTTTATTTTTATTTTTATTTTTATTTTTATTTTTATTTTTATTTTTATTTTTATTTTTATTTTTATTTTTATTTTTATTTTTATTTTTATTTTTATTTTTATTTTTATTTTTATTTTTATTTTTATTTTTATTTTTATTTTTATTTTTATTTTTATTTTTATTTTTATTTTTATTTTTATTTTTATTTTTATTTTTATTTTTATTTTTATTTTTATTTTTATTTTTATTTTTATTTTTATTTTTATTTTTATTTTTATTTTTATTTTTATTTTTATTTTTATTTTTATTTTTATTTTTATTTTTATTTTTATTTTTATTTTTATTTTTATTTTTATTTTTATTTTTATTTTTATTTTTATTTTTATTTTTATTTTTATTTTTATTTTTATTTTTATTTTTATTTTTATTTTTATTTTTATTTTTATTTTTATTTTTATTTTTATTTTTATTTTTATTTTTATTTTTATTTTTATTTTTATTTTTATTTTTATTTTTATTTTTATTTTTATTTTTATTTTTATTTTTATTTTTATTTTTATTTTTATTTTTATTTTTATTTTTATTTTTATTTTTATTTTTATTTTTATTTTTATTTTTATTTTTATTTTTATTTTTATTTTTATTTTTATTTTTATTTTTATTTTTATTTTTATTTTTATTTTTATTTTTATTTTTATTTTTAGTTTTATTTTTATTTTTATTTTTATTTTTATTTTTATTTTTATTTTTATTTTTATTTTTATTTTTATTTTTATTTTTATTTTTATTTTTATTTTTATTTTTATTTTTATTTTTATTTTTATTTTTATTTTTATTTTTATTTTTATTTTTATTTTTATTTTTATTTTTATTTTTATTTTTATTTTTATTTTTATTTTTATTTTTATTTTTATTTTTATTTTTATTTTTATTTTTATTTTTATTTTTATTTTTATTTTTATTTTTATTTTTATTTTTATTTTTATTTTTATTTTTATTTTTATTTTTATTTTTATTTTTATTTTTATTTTTATTTTTATTTTTATTTTTATTTTTATTTTTATTTTTATTTTTATTTTTATTTTTATTTTTATTTTTATTTTTATTTTTATTTTTATTTTTATTTTTATTTTTATTTTTATTTTTATTTTTATTTTTATTTTTATTTTTATTTTTATTTTTATTTTTATTTTTATTTTTATTTTTATTTTTATTTTTATTTTTATTTTTATTTTTATTTTTATTTTTATTTTTATTTTTATTTTTATTTTTATTTTTATTTTTATTTTTATTTTTATTTTTATTTTTATTTTTATTTTTATTTTTATTTTTATTTTTATTTTTATTTTTATTTTTATTTTTATTTTTATTTTTATTTTTATTTTTATTTTTATTTTTATTTTTATTTTTATTTTTATTTTTATTTTTATTTTTATTTTTATTTTTATTTTTATTTTTATTTTTATTTTTATTTTTATTTTTATTTTTATTTTTATTTTTATTTTTATTTTTATTTTTATTTTTATTTTTATTTTTATTTTTATTTTTATTTTTATTTTTATTTTTATTTTTATTTTTATTTTTATTTTTATTTTTATTTTTATTTTTATTTTTATTTTTATTTTTATTTTTATTTTTATTTTTACTTTTATTTTTATTTTTATTTTATATTTGTACGCACAAAAAAGTGGGAAATATTAAAAACTTACTTCCAATGTAGTGAGTCTTTAACTGAAACTGTAAGAAATTCACGTGGGAATTTGTCGAGAAGAGTTCGGCTATCAGATCAGCCTTTATGAAAGGTATCATTGTTGATATTTGTAAGGAACCAAGATCCTATCTCATAAAGGCTGATGAAGGTGTTACCTATAGAAGAAATAGGCAA
>CANDYM010000204.1:0-90403 GCA_947397865.1 Polietes domitor
AAGGGATACAATGGGTACAGAAGGATACAAATAGTAGCAACTAAACAACTACAGCGAGAATGATAAAATTCGGTGTGTACCTCCCTCTAATTGCGTAGACACGTAAAATAAAGAGATTTTAGAAAGTCGTACTCTTTAGGGGGTAAAATAGGAAAAAATGGGATAAAAATAGTACCAACCAAATGGCCGCAGCTAGAATCATGGAATTCCTTGTATAAATTCCTCTGACTGCATAGACACGCAAACTAAGAGATTTTTTCAAATTCGTACTGTTTACTGTTGAATCATGAATTAGGTTATTTTGCACATGCACGTGAGATAATGGATTTTGCAAATTTGTATTTTGGGAATTAAAATAGAATGGAAATACAACTACTTGAAACACCCACTATATATCAATATTTATGGTATTTAAGCTTTTTGAATATATAAATATAAGAATATTTTTTTTTTGAATTGACTATTATTATTAGAGTATATAAAGTTCGGCCCGGCCGAATTTAACGCCGTTTTTACTTGTTCTCATACGGGTGTTCAATTAATCACCACCCAAGCAATTATCGTTTTGATTGAGAACCTGCTGGAGTAGTTTTAGGCAAGCCGCATAAAAAAAAACAATATTATGACAATTTGCACTTCCAATGCGAGGCGAAATAAAATCTCTTGGCCCCTGCTGTCACCTTTGCCCCAAAAGTGCTTGACTCTTTAATTTAAATAAGTTTATATAAGTTTAGCACTGCATGCAGTTTGCTGATAGAGGCCTACACATCATCTTGTCCTCTCAACAGTCCAGCTACTGATGTGGGACGCCCGACCAACATTTTTACAATGTCCGTCTGGGCGTCCATGGAACGAATGTCTGCAAACATAAACGATGTGAAGTTCTTTTATATCAAATCCCATTACAAATGCTCCACTGAACGAATGACTTTCCTTATCATCATCTTAACTTCAAAGTTGAATGGAACTCCGGCACGACAGCCGTAGAATTTCTTAATAACCGGAGACGGACAGACGATATCATGTGGTGGGAAATGGTTCGTGTTGAGTTTTTTTATATTCTTTCGTTCGTTTTTTTCACTTTGGAATGAATGGCCGTTTTGTTGTCTATAAACAAATGTTGGTTTGCCTGTTTCTTAGGTGTTGCCATAAATTCTCGGTAATTTTTCCCCTCTTCTGGTAGTGTTTTTGACCTGATTTTCCTTTCGAAACGTTTGTATAAATTGCATATGCGAGAGTTCTAATATTCGCAAAAAACTTTTAGTGGCACTTGAGTGTACACATATATGCATATGAGCAGACACTAACGTATGAGTCGCTCCATACAGGCAAAGATATTTCACTCGAATGTGTTGAGGTTAATATTTATGGAATGTGCCTATCATCCCTGAATTCGATATTATTTCAACGGAAATTTATTTTTCTTTTTTATTTGGGGAAAATATTTTCTAACCCTGAATTAAACGAATCGGCGAATAGATGAACATAGATCTTTTGAAGAGGTTTTAAAAATTCAGATCGGGGAGATTAATACATGTTCCTATTTTATTTAATGTAACATTTTATGAAATTCAATAGAATAGGTTAGCTGGTTGTCAAATCCTAATACTCCGTTAGAAGAGTCTATGTGATTTTGATGTGGATTTTTTTATGTTAGTTTATTAAGCATTTTTTGTTTTTTGTTTGAAATTTAATCAAAATTCTTAGTACTTCTTAAATTGTATGATTGAACATCGGCAACATAACTTAAATAATTTTGCAAATAACTCGGCATCATTTCATATTTTATTTTGAAAAGAGATATCCGATTCATCGCCAGCCTTTGATTTACTGACAGCCATTGTAATTCGTTCAGCATGTCTCTTATGTGGGTCAATCTATGGCATCTAAGAATGCTTTATCTTGCAGTTTTGAAGTTGCGCTTTCATTTTCTGATTACCCCGAAATAGTAACGTGGAACAGTATTAAAAATGTGGTTTCACCGTTGTATTGTATAAAAGGTGGTAAGATTTTAAGGGCCGATTTTGAATAAAACACAAATTATTTAGGAAAATATTGTCATTTCTTTTTATTATGGTAATATTGGTATGGTTCAATTAAGTTTGGAACAAAATATCGGCCAAATGGCCGCCGCGTCTTTGGCGGCACACCTCCATCCGATGGTCCAACAGAATCATATGGGGACGTGTAGCTTGCTTAGCAATATAGAAGACTACTGCGAAAAGTATTATTGTCGAAATGTAGAGATTTATTTTTTTCTTTCTTTATATAATGTCTTTCGCGGGCAATGTAATTTCAAATGGCTCGTGATCACTGATTATACACTCCACGAGAGTATTATGTCTTTGTGCATTTGTTTGCAACACCCAAAAGGAAGGGAGATAGATGTTAATTATGCCGATCGACTTAGAATCACTTTTTGAATCGATTTAGCAATGTAAGTCTGTCTGTCCATTTATTCTTGTAATCACGATACAGGTCGCAATTGTACACAGAACCAAATGAAACTCTGCACAACAAAGTTTTTGGGGATAAGGACGAACGCTATTTAATTTAAAGAAAATCGGTTCAGCTTTAGATATAGCCCCCATACGAATTTCACTCTCGATTTGACTCTTTTCACTCTAGATAACACATATTAGATCAGATTTTCTTCAAAATTGGCAAAACATCTTATATTTCGCCTAGAAACACCTGCGGTAAAAATGTGTTAGATCGGTTCAGATTTATATAGCTCCCATACAAATTTCGCTCCCGATTTGATTTTTTTTGCTCTAGAAACCACAAATTATATCTGATTATCTTCAGATTTGGCAAAACATCTTATATTTCGCCTAGAAACATCCATGGTGAAAATGTGTCAGATCGGTTCAGATTTACATATAGCTCCCATACAAATTTCGCTCCCGGATGGACTTTTTCCGACCCAGAAACCGCGAATTTTCACCGCATTTCTTCAAAGTGAGCATAACACGTTATATTTGAACTGAAAGAAATTATTGTGAAAGTTATTCACTTTATTCAATGTTTGGATATAGCCCCGATACAAATATTCTTATCGATTTGGCAAATCGGACCAGGTCATATTAGCCTATGATTAGAAGACATACAAAAATTCTTCCGTTTATTTCTTATTTGTTTTCGGTCTAATTTGGTCACTTTTTCAATGAATAAAACTAATTTATTCCATTTTCCCAACGTTTCGTCGGCCTTTTTCCGACTTATTCGGGGGTACTTATTAGAAAATCAATTAGTTTTAAATTAAATTATTTATCTTCATTACTAAAACTGGACTTCACACATTTAAATAATTCAATAAATAATTAATAACTAAATTGTAAATATCACGGAGCCTAATGTTAATATCACATAACTTATCACTTTAGAGTATGACAACGAAGTACAAAAATTCTTCCCGTTTTCATTCTTTACTAAGTTGGATTGTATTCGGATAGAATGTGGAGTGTATCATATAGTCGGCCCGCCCGACTTTAGACTTTCCTTACTTGTTTTTAATTTGGAGTTCGTTTTTGCTGTGATGCCTTCGATTTTAATTAAAACATAATCAATTATTAATTCTTGTTGGTTGTGTAACAATTTGTTAAAAAAATTGTCATTTATTATTTCTTCCAATTTTCATTTATTATTACTATTCTCCTTCCACTTAATATTGAAATCTCCGACTATTATTGTCTCGCAATTATTGTCCGATTGTAACGAAACTTGACACAAACGATTTTTGCATGCCGAAGACGGACGCTATTAAATTTGAAGCAAATCGGTTCAGATTTAGATATAGCATCCATACAAATGTTGCTCCCGATTTGACTTTTTCTGCTCTATAAGCCACATAATTGAAGCGATTTTGATAAAATTTTACACAACACCTTATACCTAAATTAGAAACATCTGTTGTGAAAATGGGTCAAATCGGTTCAGATTTAGCTACCATACAAATTGACATTTTCCGGTCTAGAAATCGTAAACTTGAACAGAATTCCTTTAAATTTGGCGTAACGCCTTATATTTTAACTAGTAATATTTCTGGTGAAAATGGGTCAAATCGGCTCAGATTTATAAGAAGCTCCCATACAAATGTCGTTCAAGATTAGTTTTTTTTTTTTGATTTAGAAACCACATAATTTAAGCGATTTTGATCAAATTTGACACAACGCCTCATATTTCAACTAGAAACATCTGTGGTAAAAATGTGTCAAATCGGTTCAGATTTAGATATAGCTCCCATACAAATTTCGCACCCAATTTGAGGGAAACCACACACCTTAACCGATTTTCTTCAAATTCGGCAGGACAACATATATTTACACTAGAAACATCTATGGTAAAAGAGGATGAGATCGGTTCAGATTTATATATAGCTCCCATACAAATCGTGTTCACGATCATATAGTCGGTCCCGACCGACTTTAACCTTTCCTTACTTGTTCGCATATGATGGCGTGTAATTTTGATATTTAGGCGTGAAGAGCTTTAGTTACAACTTCAGTGTCTTTGGTGACGCCCCCTAAAAATTTCCGGCAAACTTCTTAGAATATTTTAATTGTAAAATGTTCCTTTTGAAAGCACTTTCTTGCATTTTCTCGAAAATGGTCAAAGAGAAGAGCTTGAGGGTTAAGAACGTCCACAATAATGGTCCTCATAAAATTCCACGGTACAGTTCTGACAATAAAAATTATCTCAGACATTAACTTAAAACACTTTTCTCACTTAGTTTAATGCTCCCTTCGACCAAAAAATTAAAACTTTGATACACTGTTAAAGGAAACTCAGACAAACCGGACTATAAGTTTATTCTGCAATAATGGTCTACTCAACATGCACTTTCAGAAGTAGAGGGCCGCTACTCTGTTCCAAAAATTCTGTTGGATAGTGTTATTTAAATTAAATTGCAGTGTCAAGTAGAATATTTGTATGATATATTCTGCTTTTGTAATAACGTTCAGAAAAATACATTTCATAAAAACGAACTAAACCCATTTTTTTAAACCTTTTATAAAATTTTGATTTCTGTCACCACCAACACAGGGTGATTATTATGTTGGTTCTATATTGAGTTTATATGGGAGGTGTTAGAGGGCGTGGTCCGAAAGGCCCATTTTCTACATTTTTTAAGTACGTTATACCTAACAAATGAACAAAGTTGCAATATTACATTAAAATTTTGGTCTTTATGACATAGACAAAATTTTTTACTCTTGTCTTAAAATAACTTAAGGGTCAAATTATTTGACGTTTATAGTAATGTGAAAGTTTTTCCCTTCGTTGAAGGGATTAGAAACGGGTTTCCATCAGAGTATAAAATACAGTAATAATTACAGGGAAAATGGTGGGATTTCATACTATTTTAAGGGATAATTCATTTACAGACAATTTATTGGACTTAAATAATACTTAGATAAAATATATTTGTTGTTCATTCAAACGTCCCATAACACAGTGCAACTCGAAACAATTTATATGGTTAAACAACTCTACGGGATAAAAACAGAAAAGGTCCCATGTCTCCCAGTTTTGCCCAAAGCCATATGGACTCCAAAGATTTGGCTCATATCTTGCAAACCGTTTGGAATGTTGATTTATTTTTTGAGGCAAAGTTGTAGCTCTTGTCATAAAGAACAACAATTGTGAACATAGGCCAAAATTTAAAGACATTGATTTTTTAACCTTTTTCCACCTGTCCAAAGGTAGCAAACCGTTCAAAATTCAAGGGAACAATCAACTACAAAAATGTACCTAAGATCTCTATAAACAACTTTCTTGTACATGTAAACTTCCTAGGAACGATTTTTAACACCGGTTAAGTAGTGCTTAGGTAGCAGCAAAAGTGAAAAATTTCACGAAAATTGTTTAATTTCATTTGTTTTTTTTTTCTTTACTTCAGATACTCTAAAATCTATTATAAAAAGAAGTAGAAACGATGTTAAGTTCGGCCGGGACGAACATAATATACCCTCAGTGCATTGCATTCCACAGAGGCTGTCGATTTTCGTAGAAGTGCAGTTACATTACAGAAACATGTAATTTTTTAGTCAGAGGAATGTATACACCGAATTTCATGATTCTAGCTGCGGTCATTTGGTTGGTCCCATTTTTATCCCTTTCTTCCATTTTACCACTTAAGAGTACGACTTTCTAAGTGCTCTTTATTTTATACTTGTCTACGAAATTAAAGGAATGCACTCACCGAATTTCATCATTATAGCAGTAGCCGTTTAGTTGGTACCATTTTAATCCCTATATTCCCATTGTATCAATTGAAAGTACGAATTTGGAAAACAAATATTTTTCGTGTCTACGGAGTCAGAGGAATGTATACTCCGAATTGTATGACTTTAGCTGCAGTCATTTGGTTGGTACAATTTTTGTCCCCTTTCTCAATTTTAACCCGAATTAACCCGAATTTAACGAATTTCAAAAAAACCTACTTTAACAAAAAAAAAACAAACTTAAATGCTCTAAACTATTGCGAGTTATTAAGGGTATTTTCAGTCCTTGTTAGGGAAAAATAATTCCCTCTGGACCGATTTCGTCCAGTTATAATCCCAACCGATCTACGACTATAACACGCATTTGTGGAAAATTTAGTGGCTTTCGTTTAGAATTTTATGACGATCAGGAATATATATACTTTATACAGATCGATATTTCAGGGTGGTATAAACGAAATGACAAAGTTAGTAACCCCCATCGTGGTGGTAGAGTGTATAATAAAACAAGTAAAAACGGCGTTAAGTTCGGCCGGGCCGAACTTTATATACCCTCCACCATGGATTGCATTCCACAGAGGTTGTCGGTTTTCGTAGAAGTGCAGTAATATTACAGCAAAATGAATTTTTTAATATAGCCAAACCAAAACAAATATTGAAAAAATAATTTTATAATTAAATATAATATTTTAATTATTTCAAACTTATAAGCTTATAAGGCAAGGCTACCAATACGTCAATTTAAAAAAATAAATATTCTTCTATTTATATTTTCAGCTTTAATACAATAAATATTGGTAGATAGTGGGTGCTACAGTTGGTTGTATTTCCATTCTATTTTAATTCCAAAAGTAAAAAATTTTGAAAATTCATTATCAGACGTACATAGTGAAATATAACCTAACTTTATGATTCAACCAATTTTTTCGTAAAAGAAAAAGTACGAAAAACTTTTATTTTGCTTGTCTATGCAGTCAGAATTCCTAGATTCCAGCTGCGTCCATTTGGTTGGTACCATTTTTACCTCTTGACGTTTCTACGCAATTAGAATTTCATCATTCTAGCTGTAGTCGTTTAGTTGGTAGTATTTTTATATGTATACTCCGAATTTCATGACTCTAGCTGCGGTCATTTTATTGGTACTATTTTTATCCCCATTTTTCATTTTAACCCCAAAAAGTACGAATTTTGCAAAATCCGTGTATTTTACTTATCTATGCAATCAGAGGAATGTGAACACCGAATTTCATTATTCTAAGTACAGCCGTTTGGTTGGTACCATTTTTATCCCTCTATTTCTATTTTACCCCTTAAAAGTACGAATTTGGAAAAAATACTTTTATGTTATGTATCTACTCAATTAGAGGAATGTACACACCGAATTTCGTGTTTCTAGCTGTTGTCGTTTAATATGTACCATTTTTATCCCTTTTTTGCCCCTTTTCACCCCCTACAAATAAGAATCACTTTATGGTGCATGTTTTTGCTATAAGGGGAATGCGCATACCAAATATCAAGCAAATATAAACAGACATATTCAAAAAACATGCTTAAATACGCTAAAATATTAGGGATTATTCTGGTTATTTTTAGTCCTTGTGAGAGAAAAATTTTTCCCTTTGGGCCGATTTCGCCCATTTCAATCCCAACCGATTTACGACTATAAGACGCATTTATGGAAAATTTGAACGTTCTAGCTCCTTTCGTTTAGATGCTAGCGTGCTTTCAACAGACGGACAGACGGACGGACGGACATGGCTAGATCGTCTTAGAATTTTATGACCATCAAGAATATATATACTTTATAGGGTCTCAGGTCGATATTTCAAGGTGTTACAAACGGAATGACAAAGTTAGTATACCCCCATCCTGGAGGTGGAGGGTATACAAATAAAAAAATCGCGTAGTGGTGTCCGTATATGGTTATATTTCCATGACTTAAAAAATTACACACAGTGTAATATAACTTTGTTTGCATTGCGTATACTTAATAGAAATATAATGTAATAATAGTAAGTATACGCCCAGGTATTTATAACGCAAGTGTAAACTCTCATCCAAATCTCAATATCTTACCCCAATGTCAATTATATGAAAAAAAAACACCAGGGTGCGTATACGTTATTATGACATTATATAATTAATAGTACATATTTTTTTAATAGATAGCAAAGCTGAATTTGAATTTTGTCGGTTTGCTACCTATGGACCTGAACAGGGGAAAAAGGTTAAAAAATGTTTTTTTTTTTTTTTCAAGTTGTTGGTGCCATGTCACGCTACATATCAAATCAGTCAATAAAAATATATTTTATTGAATTAAATGAACTTTATTTAGATTTTAATTACTGTAAATAATTTGAAAACAAATGTATTCAAATTCACATCATGTCTAAATTTTTCTAAAGCGAGTATGTCGTTTTTTAGCAAATAATTATGTAAAGAATATATTATTTGTTGTCGTTAAAAAGGTCGTTATATGTTTTTTAATTAAACGGAGTTTTTCTTAATCTTTTAGTATATTACGATGCTATGACGAATAATTTCCGCAATTTTGATGATTTTCTTATGAAATTTTGAGAGAGTTTTACGATGCAAATGTGAATTTAAAATTTGCTTTGGAAAAGTAAATACGTTTATGTTCATGGAATGCAGTGCCCCATAGATTCATGCTTATGTAAATACCTTCGCATGAAGAGCACATATTTAGTTTTCCAAACTAAACACACACATTCATGTTTTTTGCATGAAGTTTGACCTTTCAGCTATTAAAGCAAATATTTGCATTGCGAATTTCATTATTAATGTTCATAAAAATGGAACGTTTTGTAGCCAAAGGGAAACGCAAATGAAAAAATACGCTTTCGTTTCGTTGTCAGTCGGAGCAGAAATTTTGAAATCATTTAAGGGTTCTTTAAGCAGAGAACGTTTATGATATTTTTAAAGAGGACAATTGAAGAGCGATTAATGTCTGTAGAGAGTGAATGGCAATATTTTGGTGTGATAGAATTCATTTAGGAATAATATTAAACAAGTAAGGAAAGGCTTAAGTCGGTTGGGGCCGACTATATGAGACACTCCTCTTTCTATCCGAATACAATTCTATTCGGTAAAAAAGTGGAAACGGGAAGGATTTTTGTATCCTGTAAATGTATGTGTTTGACAAAAAATGTTAAATGGGAAAGGAAATTTTTAGGGGGGTATATTGAAACCTGGGACGAAATAGGTGAAATAAATTAGGTATAATAATAATAATATATATAGCTTGGCCAAAAAAGGTTAAACATTTGGGAGCAACATTTGTAAATCTGAACCGATCTTACCCACTTTCACCATAAGTGTTTTCAGTTGGATTATAAGATGTTGTACCCAATTTAAAAATCGGGTACAATGTGGATTCTAAAGCGGAACAAGTTAAATCGGGAACGACATTTGTATGGGGGCTATATCTAAATCTGAACCGATCTAGCCCGCTTTAGCCACAGGTGTTTCTAGTTAGATTATAAGGTGTTAAGCCAAATTTGAAGAAAATCGGGTACAATATGTGGTTTCTAGAGCTGCAAAAGTCAAATCGGGTCGAAATTTATGGGGAGGCTTTATCTAAATCTGAACCGATCTTACCCACTTTCTGCATAGGTTTTTCTAGTTGGATTATAAGATGTTGTGCCAAATTTAAAGAAAGTCGGGTACAATATGTGGTTTCTAGAGCGGAGAATGTCAAATCGGGAGCAAATTTTGTATAGGGGCTATCTAAATCTGAACCGATCAGCCTCAAATTAAATAGCGTTCGTCCTTGATCCACGAAACTTACTTGTGCCAATTTTTGTTAATATCGGACTATAATTGCGACCAGTAATTTGATTGCAACAGAAAGTGATTCTAAGCCAATCTGTATAATAAACGATGGGACTAACTCGTTACCTTTTGGGTGTTACAAACAAATGTACAAAGACATATTGTCTTAAATTCAGAGTATTATTTGAAGAAGTGAATCGGAATCATGAAAAATGTTTACTTAACTGAAGAGGAGGAAATTAGAAAGGTTTCAATTTTACCTAGAATGGAAATTTTTGTGTGGGATGTGCTACGTGAGGAGTGGCAAAAGCATTTATATTCTGTTGGTTTGATTTCTTTGATTTATGATTTCGATTATCCATGTGAAAATTCTATTGGTTCTGAGTAAAAAGCATTGTAAAGAAAGTCTACTTCAGTTACTACAAAACTATATCGCAGAAAAGATCATTGTGTGGTCTGTGGATAGCACAAGTTCGAAGTTCGCACGGAATGTTTGTCAATAATCGCATGTGGATTTTCAACCTCAAATGCGAAAATGTTTATGATTGACGAAGCCGTAAAGGTGAAATGACACTAATTTTTTCATATGATGATGATGTTGATGAACATTTATAAGGAAGATAGATTTTTTAATTCTAAAAGTTATGCCAATTTTGAAATCAATGCATATTTTTAAAGATCTTACATCGTTGGCGATTCATTTATATGATTTGGAGTGTAAATTCATTTTGTCGTTGAAATATTCATATATATTCTGGGTCGAGGCTAAGACCAGTATGGGTGGACGAAAGGAATAAAAATGATGCTAACTAAACAACTGCTGCTAGAATAATGAAATGCGGTATATACGGACCATTTAGAAAACTCACATCTGATTTATTTGGACAAACATCCAATTTACAACTTAAATTTATTGATTAGTTCCATGTGAAACGGAAAATAAATTTCCGTCAGGCTCTCCGATTTTAATGAAAGTTTGCAAATTTAATCTTCTGAATGAGGCAAATAAAGCTGCATTTCACGATTTTTAAAAATATCAAATTGTAGACACTAGGGTGGATTTTTGTCAAGGAATAAAAAAAAACAAGAAAAAAGGCGTTAAGATCGGCCGGGCCGAACTTTATTACCCTCCACCATGAATTGCATTCCACAGAGCATGTCGATTTTCGTAGAGGTGCAGGAAAATATATATTTTTTTAAAATAGCCAAACCGAAACAAATATTGAAAAAATAATTTTATACATAATTATAATACTTCCAATACGAAAATCCTATTTACTATTTTTATCCCTCTATACCCATTTTACACCTTAAATGTACGAATTTGGAAAAAAATGCTTTTATACTCAATTAGAGGAATTTAAATCCCGAATTTCGTGTTTCTTGCTGTTGTCGTTTAATATGTACCATTTTTATCCCTTTTTGCCCCATTTCACCCCCTAATAATAAAAATCACGTTATGGTTTTCATTATTGTTATAGGGGATTGTGCATACTCAATATCAAGTAAGTACAAGCTGATATATTGAAAAAATACTCTTAAATATTAGTGGTTATTATGGGTATTTTTAGTCCTTGTTAGGGGAACTTTTTCCCTTTGGGCTGATTTCGTCCAGTTTCAATCCCAACCGATCTATGACTATAAGACGCTTATATGGATAATTTGGACATCCTAGCTCCTTTCGTTTAGATGCTAGAATGTTTTCAACAGACGGACGGACATGGCTAGATCGTCTTAGAATTGTATGACGATCGATATTTCAAAGTGTTACAAACGGAATGACAATGTTAGCATAGCCCCATCCTGGAGGTGGAGGGTATACAAATTAAGATTTGATGATTATTTACTGGAAACAATTTTCTTAAAATTTGACAATCAAATAAATATTTCTATCTCCAACCACAAAAAGATGTAATTTTTTAAATTTCCTTATGACAATATTCCTGATTTTCGATCCACCCTGGTGTATACAGTTTCTTATTTTTTGAAAATTCGGGAAATGCAGCTTTATTCGCCTTATTCAGAAGTACAAATTTGCAATTTTATTAAAAGTTTCTGTTCCGTCTCACATGGAATTAGTCTATTATGATTTTTTCACCAGAACGTCGCTCTTAGTTCTTAAACATGAAAAATAAAGAAATCTTTCGATATTCGAACCAATCGGTGATTGCTTGAATGGTGGATTGGTCGGTCCGTAATAAGGTCGGACAGAACATAACAGTCAATGGCGAGCGCTTCCACAACATAGTAGTCATGTTTTAATGATAACATTCAAAACGCTGCCTTAAGACATTACCTAAAGCTCCCATGAGAGCGGCCACGTAAAACTTTATTGACAACTCGCATGGTAGGTTAGATTAGGTTAGGTTGAAATAGAGGAGTCACGCTAACCGTGGTGGTTGAAGGTGACTCATACCCTGGGGTGTACACCTAGGCCCGAAAGTCGGCCTTTTGTGCGCTCTCAATAAAATAAAAATTAATAATTTCACCTATTTTAGGAATTCCGCATCGACTTCTTTATTTTCGACAATCATGTGCCTCTAAAGTGATCCAGGTTAGGTAAAATCGACACCAAAAGGTGACGGGCTCTCAGCCTCGAAAAGGCGGTCCAGAGAAAATGTTCTACCATTTCGGTGTCTTCCGCGTCCGACCGCTCGATGCGGCGTAGATGCGCCTTTAGTGGTAAGTGACATGTGAGAAGTCCCATCGTGCACCTGATTTCTCCCTAATTGGGACCACCCCATAAGACTTCGGTCGTTCGCCTATGAAGAGTCCCAGGTTAATCAGATCATTACCCTAATTCAATTCTCGTCGCCTGTAATGGTTTGGCGCCTTCCATGTTGACCGATTCGAGGTCTGATCCTTTTCTTCCGATTACCTTTGATCAGTGTCCTGGCACACAAAGATCTCAAGTTATCCTTTGGTGGAGAATTTATCTATTTCCTCCTTGCATTCTAACACTGTTCACGATTTCACTCGCTTTTTGCTCGCTTAGTTGGTCTAAGTCTAATAACTTGGTCGGATTTTTGAAAATGTTAAATTAGATTAAATTTATAGAAAGCATTTGAAAAAACCTTTGTGTTGCATTTTGTCATTTTTTGCTGAACCCTTACAAGCACTTTAATACATATTTGTATTCTTAATTTAGTAAAACCACTGGTCGAATTATTAGACGTATTATCTCTTTGGTGTTTTTTTAAATGAGTGTTAAATAGTTTCAATTTCTACAGCAATCACCTTTATAATTGTTGTAGAGTAACAATCATGAAAATTATGGAGCGTCTTACTGACAATATTAACTACACAGTCCAAGAGCATTTTTGGAACAGAATAGCGATCCTATAATTCAGAAAGGGCATGTTGAGTAGAATATTTTTGTAGAGTAAACTTATAGTCCAGCTGGTCTGAGTTTCGTTGTACAGCGGGTCAGATTTTCCATTTTTTAGTCGAAGGGAGCATTATACTAAGCGCGCAAAGTATTGTAAGTTAATGTCTGAGAGAATTCTTATTGTCAGAACTATATTGTGGAATTTTATGAGTATCATTTTTGTGGACGATTTTAACCCTCTAGATCCTCTTTTTATGGTTCAATTTTACCCTTTTTCGAGAAAATCAATAAAAGAACTTTCAAAAAGGACATTTAAGGATTAAAATGTTCTACGAAAATTTGGAATTAAAATAGAATGGAAATGCAACCAACTGTAGCACCTACTATCAATATTTATGGTATTTCATCTTTTTTGAAAATATAAATATAAGAATATTTATTTTTTAAATTGACTTGAAGAATTATTTCGATATATATATATAAAGTTTGACCTGGCCGAACTTAACGCCGTTTTTACTTGTTTTTTAATTTTTCGCTTGTATTTTTTCGGTCTGTATTCAGTATTTGATTTGAACCTGGCGCAAGACCATTTTGCATCAATATTTAATAGAATGCAAATTTATTTACAAATGGCATGGTGACATTTATTACTTGTCTGCAGACTAGCACTATCAAGATTTCCACCCTGTCTAAAGGTTTTGTTCAGGTGGCTTTGCAGCGACTTTTCAACATCAAACCCGGCCTCTTTAAGGAAATGATTGTAAAATTTTCATTTTCGCGGGAGATATGGCATGAGATTTTTTTTGTGATTTTCTTGTGATCTATTCAACTGATACGGTTGATTTTGTGCATGTTAATAATCAATGTCTCTTGTAACATATATGTCGTCAGTAACAAAAAACCTACAATTGTTACAAAAAAAGCCAAAATTCGCGTATGGAATCACATTTATTTGAAAAAAATCGATAGTATTTTTTGTTTATAATAATTAAGAAAATATGTAAAAAAATATTGTTTTATGAATTGGCAATTTTCTGTAAAACTCGTCAAAATAGGAGAGAAGTGTCAGAATTTATGGGTGATCGCTTCAAATTGAATTATTCATAGAAGGAATCCATACCATTCCAATATTGACCAAATGATGAATATCAGACGCAAAATGACATCAATGACTCCATATTTAGTGAAGATAGTTTAATACAAAAACTATTTTCAAGAGCCAAACGCTGAGCCGTGAGTATCAATCTGATGGTCATCATTTAGACATTATCCAAAACGCACTGGTTTTTTTACAAAATTCTTCCACAAATTTTCAGTTGTTGGTACGATAACCTAGAAATTATTACAATCGGCCAATAGTCGGACCAATAATTTATACAAGAGTAAATATTTGTATTTAAAGTGATCTCAAGGCTATTTTAATTCAGGAAAAAATTGTCTAATATGTCATGAAAAATATCACGGGAAATATATGCTATTAACCCCAATCGCAATGTCTGGTTAGAACTAACCACCAGTTATAGATGACAAATTACACTTGCAATTATAACTGCCGGTTAGCTCTAACTATAGGGTTTTCCAATAAGGCAAGTCTTTTAATTTTTTTTTTAATAAATACGTAGCATCAAATGGTCCATCGGCTTCAATTCTTGACTCAGCTTGATCGTGTATGGGTGTAAAGCAAGATCCTTACGCAAAATTCGCACTAAAGTGGTCTTGACGATGCCAAGTTGAGAACGCCGTGGAATCGACTGATTTGGATCTTTTGCCACGTACGCCGAACGGCAGCGATATTTTCGTCACTTCGACAAACCCGTTGTCTTACTGGCACGGCAGCATCGCACAATGAATATGTAGACTCAAATTGTTGCACTAAACTTGTTATTACTTGTCTACTAGGGCGAGAATAACGACCGATTGGAGTTAACGCTCTTAAAGTTGCGGTCACCGAATCCGAATTTCGGAGTACATTTTTATACACTCCACGAGAGTATTATGTCTTTGTGCATTTGTTTGTAACACCTAAAAGGAAACGAGTTAGAACCATCGTTTATTATACAGATCGGCTTAGAATCACTTTCTGAGTCGATTTAGCAATGTCCGTCTGCCTGTCCGTCTGTCCAATTATAGTCCGATCTTAACAAAAATTGCCACAAGTAAGTTTTGTGGATCAAGGACGAACCTTATTTAATTTGAGGCAAATCGGTTTAGATATAGCCCCCATACAAATGTCGCTTAAGATTTGACTTTTTCCGCTCTATAAAGCACATATTTCATTTTTCTTCAAATTTGGCTTAACACCTTATAATCTAAGTAGAAACACCTGTGGCGAAAGCGGGTTAGATCGGTTCAGATTTAGATATAGCCCCCATTAGAGTGTCCAAAACCGTAAGCGCTTAACCAGTTTCGTCACCTGCATCCGTCGGCCGGTTTTTGTAAAATTACCATTTTCGGTTAACCGAGAAAACCGGGTTTTTTTATGTCGGTTAACCGGTATTTGGTAAATAAGTGAACATTGCACCAATAAAAAACTTCTGCACAGACACACTACCATTTTACGTAAATTGTGACACATAAGTAAATGCGTCGTAGCAGTGCAGTGGAAGAAAGGACAGTAAAAACATTGAATATACTTTTGCTGTTTTTAAGTTCCGGAAAATTTTCGTTAAACGATGGCGTATTGAATTACTCATCAAAATCGGATACAAAGGAATTTGCAATTGAGCTATACACGTCTTTCGTCGAAATTTCTGTAGAACCAGATTTAGACAACAGTTCAGTTCGGAAGTAAGTTGTGACATCGAAGAGTCTTGTAATTTAGTGTTGGATTTAAACCAAACAATAAACCTCATCCAAAACCCCCAAAATTGCTGGAAAAGACGAAAGACAAAAGACTTTATATGACGATTTCGCATTTTTTGGCAAAACAAAGAAAAAACTGAAAAGCTAAGCTACTTATATGATGCCTTGATGACGGTTAGCCAAACATCAACATTTAACGAGCGTGTTTTTTCTACGTCAAGCTTTATCAAAAACGAACAAAAAAAATCGCTTGCAAAATTATCACTTGAATTGTATACTGGTATTGCGATATTATTATAAGAAGGATTCTACGTAAACTTTTTATTCAAGTGTTTGTACGTAAAAATATGAATTATTTATTTTAACTTTATTTTAAGATGATCTCAAACAAAAAAATGCTACTGAAGTTCCTTATTTAATGTACTTTTACTAAAAATGAACTGTATTTACTTTCGTTAAAAAAAATAATTTAAATATTTTCGTACTTTTATTTAAAAAAACCGGTTATAATCGGTTTAACCGGTTATGTAAAAAAAACTATAACCAAAAACCGGTTTTTTTTAATTTAACTTTCGGTTAAACCGAAACCCGTATTTCTAAAAAAAACGGTTTGTTGGACACACTAGCCCCAAATTTTGCTCCCGATTTGACATTTCCCGCTCTAGAAACCAAATATTGTACCCGATTTTCTTTAAATTTTGCACAACATCTTATAATCCAACTAGAAAAACCTACGCAGAAAGTGGGTAAGATCGGTTCAGATTTAGATATAGCCTCCACACAAATTTCGACCCGGTTTTACTTTTGCCGCTCTAGAAACCACATATTGTACCCGATTTTCTTCAGATTTGGTTTAACACCTTATAATCTAACTAGAAACACCTGTGGCTAAAGCGGGCTAGATCGGTTCAGATTTAGATTTAGCCCCCATACAAATGTTTTGCTTTGGCTATATTAAACATTTTGTTGTAATGTCACCGCACTTCTACAAAAATCTACAGCCTCTGTAGATTGCAAGCCATGGTGGAGGATATATAAAGTTCGGCGCGGCAGAACTTGACGCCGTTTATACTTGTTCAATATTACTAATGCCAGGAATGTGTCCATCATTACATTTTTGCTGATATTGTAAAATAATGAGGTAAACTTTAGCATTTACTTACTTGTTTTCCTTTGTTATAATGAATATACAATTCAACTGATTGTGTTAAAAGTGTTTCGTGGAAACAATTTGTAATTTACGTTTTATCATACACCTGCCATGTATTCAGATCCGAGAACCAGATCAAATACACCATACTATGATATGTCAATGTAAAACCATCTCCTCTTCCCCAACCTTTCCACTCCTTGTATTGTGTCAGCGGTAGAGAATTCATAAACCATCCTCTCAATGATGCTCAAGAAATTATTCACAAGAATTGTTCGCACCAAATCGTTATCACATTTGAAATTAGATCCTTGTAAAGGGTAAAAGGTTAAATGTATGTAAAGTATTATTGTGGGTATCCAATTAACGGATTTTTTTAATTATTCGTTTAAATGTTTACTCCAAAAAAAAAAAATATTTGAAAACAAGTAAGGAAAGGCTAAAATCGGGCGGGCCGACTATATAATACCCTACACCACTCCCTGCGTATATACCTCGCTGTAAATGCTAAACCCAGGTGTTTCATGGGAACAATTTTATGTAGTTCATATAACTTTAACGAATATGGTAATTAATCAAATTTTCCGGCAGATTTAGTAAAGTATATATAAGATGATCTGGAAAAACTGATCAAGATCCAATGAGTAGAATGGTCCCATTTGGGTTATACCAAAGTATGGAAGGGGGCCTATAACAACAATTGGCCCTGTGTCATGGGACTATATAGTCTTCCTTCTCGGTAGGTATTGCTAGTTGAAATATGTCATGAACAAAATTTGATCAAGATCCGATGTAAGATGTTGTTTCTACAGCTGTAATAGAGTAGAATGGCGGGCCATTTGGATTGTTCCAAAGTATGGACACATATTGTTGAAATATAATAAAATTTAAATAACATCCGATGTAAAATGTGGGTCATAGAGGGTAATAACAAAAACGGCGTCCATTTGTAAGTGGGCCCATATAGACCACTTTCAAAGCAGATATTCTTAATTGAAATATAACATGTTCTGCAAAATTGTATCGAGGGATGTGGCTTCTAGAGCTATAATATAGTAAAAATTGGGACCCAATTTGTATGGGGGTTATACCAGAGTGTGGACCCATATATTTGTCTATTATAGTATGTATTCTTATTTAAAGTTTAATATAATCTCCAAAATTTGATAAACTTCCGATGTAAAATGTGTTTCCTAGAGGGGTAATAGTGGACCCTTATTGATCACTTTCAAAGTAGGTATTCTTTATTGAAATGTAACATGATCTGCACTAGTTTATCAAGATCGAATGTAAGATGTGGGTTCTAGAGCGATAATAGTGTAAACCGGAGGGACTGTAACAAAACATTGACCTATATATTGAGTGGGAAACATGATCAAGATCAGCTATAAAATGTGCATTTTAGAGCAGTAATACTGTAAATCGGAGGTACATTTGTATGGACCTATGTGATCCACTTTCCCGCTAGCTGTTTCTAGTTCAAAATGAACACGATCCTGAAAATTTTGTCATGATCTCATGTAAAATGTGTATCCTAGAGCAGTAATAGTGTAAATTATAGGGATATTAGTATGGAGACTATATCTAAATTTGAACCGATTTCCTCCAAATTCAATACCGATAGTCTTTGGCCCAAAAAAAAAAACTTCTGCCAAATTTTATGATAATCGGACAACAATTGCGACTACTGAATGTTTTCCCAAATTTCTTTTTTATTTGAAAGTACAATCCTTCCGGTTAATAATGGAATCCTTCCGGTTCAAATGGTTGCCTCGGGCACCCCACAAATAATAGTCCAACGTTTGAATAGTTGAAAAAAAAACGATAGATGGCGGACCCTATATAACATAATCTTGAAAATTTCATCACGATGCGATGTAAGTACGTTTAAAGCAATTGTCGATAATTTCCCGTAGTGTCAGCATTATGACTACCTCGGCGCAGTTCAGTCTTCTGCCAACTTTACAACAATTTATATTATATGTAAAATAATTTATTATAGAATTAGAGATTTTCTCAGATTTATGCAATGCTATTTTTCTGAGTTGGTATATACCGATGACTTTTTCATCGTTTGATGAGAGGTCCTACCTCTACCCTGGTGCAAGGGGGTACGAACCTACTCTCGTTGTAGGAGGCAATACGATTCACACTTCCGATAGAATCAAATATCTGGGAATAATCTAACAAATATATAACTATAATAGGGCATAATATCGATTAATTCAATATTTACGAGTAATTACTCGATTTTTTCGTTATTCTAAACTTATGACTGGAATCGAATTATTCGATTAAAGAAAAAAATGTAATCCCTGGTATTATGCAAATGTCTGTAACACCTAGAAGTAAGAAGTTTTTATGCCGACTCAGGGCTGGTAATGCAAGAAACCAAGAAGAGCAAATCCTCAAGGCCAGCCTCACACAGAATTCAGATATTTGCTTTTAAGGAATAACATAAGAAAATAGGGACAAATATGGAACCAATCAAACGGCTGATGCCAAAATTATGCAACTTGGTATATATGATACTCTGGCTGTGTAGACGCGCAACATAAACGGGTTATCGAAATTTGTTCTTTTGAAAACGCTTTAAAAATTTGTTTTTTGTCAAAATCGTGGTCCTGGAAAAGCCAACTAGACGTACCTAATTTCACACTAAAGGCCTGAAGGGCAATTTCGTCAACCACATGTCTACTGGTACCAAACCTGTTGATTAGTTAATTTGACGAAAACCTCCTTCTAATGACGCCATAGATTTAATGGACATTTGGACAAGAACAAGTGGTTAAGATCTTTAGAATTCTGTCATTCTAAAATCAAGCCTTTGACGAAATTCTCCAGCTTTGGATGGTTTACGGCTTCCAATTTCGTTGTTTTCTTTTGCCATTGAATACACACAATTAGATTAAGTATCCCACAGAAATGCGTTGTACGTCGCACAGTGGTCCCAAATATAATTCCATCGGCGAAAATTCAATAACTTTTGATATAGTAAACGTTGTTGATTTTCGCAAAACAAAAAAAAAATAAATTAGGCATATTTTTTCATCTTCGAAAATGTCTATCATACATTTAAGAAACTTTTAATTTTAAAAAGTAATGGACAACATCCGTAGAATTAAAAATGAATAAGAAAGGGGAAAGCAACTAAGTTGAATTTAATTGATATTCAGGTTTACAAACAATAAAACCATATAACTCGTTTTCCTATAGTATGGTTGTTTTTCGTTAAGACTTTCTTAGATTTTTCTTAAATGCAAATTTGATACTTTTGCAAAATTTTCATTTTCACTAGAGATATTTATTTATTTGTTTATTTATTTTGTTATAAAGGACAAATAAATAATAAAATAGCGTTAAAAAAAAAAAACAAAAAGTGTAAGTGTAAAAGTGTAATAAAATAGCGATAAAACAAAATTGAAAAAATGACTTGATAACAAAACAAGTAAGGAAAGGCTAAAGTCGGGCGGGGCCGACTCTATGAAACACTCCGAATACAATTCAACTCGGTAAAAAAATGAAAACGGGAAGAATTTTCGTATGTTTCCTAATCATAGGCTAATATGGCCTGGTACGATTTGTCAAATCGATAGGAATATTTGTATCGGGGCTATATCCAAACATGGAAAAATGTGACTAACTTTCACAATAAGTTCTTCTAGTTCAAATATAAGGTGTTATGCTCACTTTGACGAAATTCAGTGAAAATTCGGGGTTTCTTGGGCGGAAAAAGTTAAATCGGGAACGAATTTTGTATGGCAGCTATATATAAATCTGAACCGATCTAACATATTTTTACCACAGGTGTTTCTAGCTGAAATATAAGATGTTTTGCCAATTTTAAAGAAAATCTCTTGTAATATATGGTATCTAGAGTGAAAAGAGTCAAATCAGGAGCGAATTTTGTATGGCAGCTATATATAAATCTGAACCGATCTAACATATTTTTACCACAGGTGTTTCTAGCTGAAATATAAGATGTTTTGCCAATTTTAAAGAAAATCTCTTGTAATATATGGTATCTAGAGTGAAAAGAGTCAAATCGGGAGCGAAATTTGTATGGGAGCTATATATAAATCTGAACCGATCTGACCCATTTTTACCACAGGTATTTCTAGTTGAAATATAAGATGGTTTGCCAATTTTAAGGAAAATCTGTTGTTATATGTGGGATCTAGAGTGAAAAGAGTCAAATCGGGAGTGAAATCTGAACCGATTTTCTTCAAATTAAATAGCGTTCGTTCTTATCCCGAAAAACTTCGTTGAGCAAAGTTTCATTTAGTTCTGTCTACAATTGCGACCTGTATCGTGATTACAAGAATAGATAAATCGATTCAAAAAGTGATTCTAAGTCGATCGGTATAATTAACAATGGGTCTATCTCTCTTCCTTTTGGTTGTTACAAACAAATGCACAAAGACATAATACTCTCGTGGAGTGTATAAAAATATGAGATTCTAATACATAAATTAATATTTAAAAGAATAAAGCTATCAGGAAATTACAAATAAAAAACGACTTGTGAGGTTAAAAAATATAAATCAGAAGATGAGCTGGAGTACATAGCAGGAAGCAGGAATGATGAAACTAAGACAGGAGTAGACATTCTATATCACCATAAAAGGAAAATAAAGGAAGCTGGAACAGAACAGGAGCTAGAACAGAAACGGGAACTGGAATAGAACAGAAGATGAGGTGAAATAAAACAGGAGACGGAACAGGACAAGGACTGGAACGGAACAGGAGCTGGAACAGAACATGGATCACAACAGGAGCTGGAACAGAACAGGAATTCGATTGATGGTGAAATGAACAGGAATAATGTTGAAAAGATGCAGGTACGAGTTATATCAACTAAGCGGTAGTTGAAAAGGAACATAATAGAACAGGAACATAATATCTAAGGTAGACAGCACGAATAAATAGATTACACAAATAACAGCTGGATAACGAGCAGGAAACTAGAACTCTTTATATGATGATGTAAATCAATCAATTGGGCGCGATATTAGTTTGGCAAACCTTGGTATAATCAATGATTCTAATTGCACAAAATAGAGCGCTTAAAAAAAGAAATGAATCCGATATTGAGAATAAGTTATACGAGTCATATAAATGTCTACAAAGACGGTTAAATGCATTATTTTCTTCATAATTATGCCTAAATACTGGCAATCTAAGAGGAATAAAGTGCCTTGATGGACGTAACAGAACATTGAAATTTAGTTCGTTTAATAAATAAAGTGAATCAATTTGTCCATTAACTAACTTCACCATAAACAATATACCTAACATGCGAACGTACTAAAGTTGGCAGATCTATCAAAATAACATACGGCGGAAGATCTATTAAGCTACTCCAACCGGGGTTTAGGCAAAAGCAAAAATGAGAAATTGCTTTTGAACTGACTCAATCCTATCAATATAACATGCATAACTTGGTGACCACACAACAGATGCATACTCAAGAACAGGCCTAAGGATAGAAGCGAATAAGCGTTTAGCTAAATAAGTCTGAAATGATTTGTATGCTTGACATTTACAAGATTTCTTGAACAAATGTCGCTTGTCAAATATATGACAGTCACGACAAAAACTGCAATGGTTACAAAAATCCAAAATTCGAGGTTGCAATTGCATTTATTTCAACTTTCTCTATCTGGGTTTCTGAAAGAATTCTGTCACAAATATTAACTATTGTAATGCCAAGAAAATATTTTGGCATTTTCATTATGATAGCAAGTTACGCGGGTTTTTCTAAAGGCACTTTTCACAATTTTTTACTTTACAGTCAACATTTATCCTATAAAATAAAATTAATTATGTTTTACAAATTTTCAAAACCTGAAAAAGGTGAAAATCTGTAATACAATAGAAACTATTTTTTTCTGCGCAACATTAACAAATATGTGAAATGTCTGATTTTTTCTTTTCCCCAAATTAGCCATGAAAAATACCCAAAGCTCCCCAGATACAAAAAAATAACAAGTTATTTTATTTTAAAGTATTCAACAACAAAATTATGAATGATTTCTTGATCCGTCAAAAAGTCGGGGAATATTTTGAGGATCCTATATCGTGAGCAAGCTTCTTATTTAAAATTGCAGTACATGCCATTCTACACAATTTAATGATTTTAATACCTCCGTAAGAACATTAACATATGTGCGTGTATCCTAATGTGTTGGTGATGTCTTGTTGGATGAAGGAGAATATTTATAGAAATTGGGAGCCTCATTAATTGTCTTCATCAAACCTATAAATAGGTGCTTATTTTATAATACTAATTTCTTCTGATAGTATTAAATTATTTAGTATTATTATTTTGTCGATAAAATTTTCTTTTACCTATTTTCATTATAGATAAAAGGCTTCTGAAGATAGTCGAAAGAGACTAAAAGTCGTTATAAAGGCAGTTAACAGCTATGTAATAAATAACAACGCGAAATTTGTAAATTTACTTGCTTTCTATAAAATACAATACGGCCATGTGCCAGAATAATACCCCGGTTCGAAGAAAATACTAAATATTTTTCAATATCCCTACAAAATCCCGAAATATTTTAACAAATCCCCACAGTGGACCATTGTGCGTCATCGATCGAATGCAATTGTTCTTCCTTAATTGCATACAGTGGCAAGTGCGGGGCCGGCTCAAGGATTCATTATGGCCTTGTGCAAATAAACTTCATACTAACAATTAGGCCCAGACACACAAGCCATTGGAAATCTTTGAGGGACATTCATGGATAAAAATTAATAATACATTTCCTACAAAAACTGATTTTAAAGACTTTAAAATTCATGATTCAAATGAAACTCTGGAGTTTAAGGAAGTTTCTTCTGTTTTTTTATTTTGTTTCGAAATTTGTACTTATAAGTCGTGAACGGGACAAAAAGGGATACAAATGGTACCAACTAAAGTATTGCAGCTATACTCGTGAAATTTGGTGTGGAAATTCCTCTGACAACGTAGACTCGCAAAAAATGGATTTTTCGAAATTTGTACTTTTAAGGGGGGACAAAAAGGGATAAAAATGGTACCAACTTAAGTATTACAGCTAAAATCATGAAATTTAATATATAAATTCCTCTGACCATGTAGAAGTGCAGTAAGATTGTATTTATCGAAATTTGTACTTCTAAGGGGTGCGCGGGATAAAAAGGGATAAAAATGGTACTAATTTAAGTATTGCAGCTATAGTCGTGAAAATCGGTATTTACGTTTCTCTGACAACGAAATTTGTACATTTAAGGGGCGAGCGGGACAAAAAGAGATAAAAATCGTACCAACTAAATTGTACCAGCTAGAATCGTGAAATTCGGTATGTGAATTCCTCTTACCATGTAGAAGCGCAGTAAAAGTAGATTTTTCGAAGTGTTTACTTTAAGGGTTTCGCGGGATAAAAATGGTACCATTTTAAGTATTGCAGCTGTAGTTGTGAAATTTGGAGTGTAAATTCCTCTGACAACGTAGAAGCACAAATCTAAATTGATTTTTCGAAAATTTTACTCATAAGGGGTGAGCGGAATAAAAAGGGGTAACTATTAAAATAGTACACATATATTCGTGAAATTTGGTATGCAAATTCTTCTGACCATATAGAAGTGCAGTAAAATTGTTTTTTTCTAAATTTGTAGTTTTAATGGGTGCACGTACAAAAAGAGATAAAAATGTTGCATAACCCTTTAATTACGTAAACACGGAACTTAATTGGATATTTCCAAATTTGTACTGATAAGGATATAGGAAGGGATAAACGTGGTACCAAATAAAGTACATATTTTTAGGGGAAGCAAAAACAGATGTTACCTATAGTGATTTTTCAAAATGTGTACTTTTAGAGAAAGATTCAAAGGATAACATTTTTAAAAAATGTTTTAAATACTCGTTCACATCCCATGATACCTAAATAGGTATCAACTTCAAGAGGAAAATATCTGTTAAAAATACTTTAAATTTCATGTTTTTATCTCTATTAGTTTAGCAGTAACAATCATTTGCAATTTCCCTTAAAAAGTTAAAAATAAAAAAACCAAAAAAGATAATGTATTTGGGGAAAAGTGGAAATGATGCTAACTAAAACAGATAAAAACATGCAATTTGAAGTACTTTATCAGATATACTTGTAGTGGTCGCACAATTATAATATATTTAAAGATGTTTGTCGATTGAATATTAGGAATTTTTCAACAAACATCAGAGTAAATAATACACACATAATTATGTGAACAATGGTCTATTAAAATATCCTCTATGATTTTACACTTATATCGGTATTACAGGTTGCGGATAAGTATTTAAAATAATTTTTAAAAAAGGTTTATTCTTCGGAACTTTGTAGTCCTGTGAAAGAACAACAGGATGAGAAAATGTAAAACTACTAAGTCAATTTTGGCCTATAGTTTCAGACGTTCAAGTGTACCGATATTTTTGAAAATTGACGTTCGGTGTTATTCATTAAAAAACATAATATTTTAGGAAATATGGCATCGAACTTACACTTGATTTTCTGACTCCAAATGATTTGGTTGTTAAAATCAACTCTAGAGTTACCTACACCACTTCGTGGACTAGGGTATTATAAGTTAGTTTTCCGCCAAATGTTTGTAGCACCAAGAAATAATCGAGCTAGACCCACCTTTAAGTATACCGATCGGCTTATGGTCCGATTATCATTAAATTTGGCAGAAGTTACTTTTTTTGGGCCAAGGTCGATTGGTATTGAATTTGGAGGAAATCGGTTCAGATTTATATATAGCCTCCATAAAAAAAAATTACAACAATTACTGCTCTAGAATACACATTTTACATGAGATCATGACCAAATTTTCAGGAACGTGTTATATTTGAACTAGATACAGCTAACGGGATAGTGGACCACATGGATCCATGTTTCGATATAGCCCCCATACAAATGTACCTCCGATTTACAATATTACGGCTCTAAAATGCACATTTTACATCGGATCTTGATAAAATTTCGCACACAATGTTAAATTTATACTTGAAACACCTATTTTGAAAGTCAGCTATATAGGTAAATGTTTTGGTATAGCCGCCATTCAAATGGGTCCCCTAGTTCACACTATTATCGCTCTAGAAACCACAACTTACCTTGGATCTTGATAAATTTTTTCAGATCATGTTATATTTCAATAAGGAATACCTACTTTGAAAGTGATCTATAAGGGCCCACTTTTTAATGTAGCGCCCTTAAAACAGTCTCAAATTTTTATTATTACCACTCTAGGAGCCACATTTTCCATCGGAAGCTATGAAAGTCATATGTATGTGTATATGTATAAATGTGTACCTACTTTGGTATAACCCACATCATACATCAGATCTTGATCAAATTTTGTAGATCCTGATATATTTCAACTAGAAATACCTACCGTGAATGAGAACTATATAGACCCACATTTTGACATAGGTTGTTATTCATCCCTTTCAAATCTCCGTCCGATTCATCCTATTACCGTTGTATAATCTGTATTTGGCATTGGATCTTGATCAATTTTTCCAGATGTTATATTTATTTTACTCAGAATATATGCCGGAAAATTTGATCAATTACCTTATTATTTACCATATTCGTTAAATTTTTCTAAAGATGAATTTATAGTATAATTTTACTGTATAATTTATATGAACTACTTGAAACACCTGGGTTTAGTATTTAATACGAGGTATATAAGCAGGGATTGTTGTAGGGTATTATATAGTAGGCCCCGCCTGACTTTAGATTTTCCTTACTTGTTTTCTTTGATAAACTCCCTTCTTTGCTGACCACTGCGAAAATTGCCGAAAAGCGCCCTTAAGCAAATGACCCGTTGGGCCCTATAAAGAGCTGTTTGTCCTATCCGTGTCATCACACACGCACACACTCACACCCAATTATAGCACTTAGTCATTTTCCAATTTGGAGAAAATTGATGAAAGTATTGTAAAAGCAAATTTGCAAAACAAATGAATCGACTCCCATAGGATTTAGCAAAGGGAAATGGAAGTGTGTTTTCGTTCCACGAAATTAATGTCAGTTTCATCTGTAGCTGCTGCAGAAAACCAAAGAACAGATGCGGCAGAGAAACATGTCACTGAAGGAAAGTTTACAAAGGGGAGCCTTTTGATGGCTGCATCAAAATGGGACACATAATTCATTTGAAGTATCCTATGGGTCGGAATAAACTCTTAATTTGATTTTGACAATTTGAATTTTTTTACATACATATTTCATTACAGACATATTTAGTTTTTTTCTTTGTCCCTATTATAAGAAGAGAAACGTTATTCAAAATGTGGCGTAGATGCACACAAACTTGTAGTACACTCTTAAAAATAGTCCTCGTACAAATTATAAGAACATCTTCTTTTTCTGAAGCCATGTTAAAAATACCTACACACGAATTGTGTATGATTGAAATTTGAAATATAATTTTTTGTTAATATGTTTACCAAAATGTCAAGTTCTTCATACATTTCATTATTTAAGTGAGATTGGTATACTCTAGAGTAAATTCATTTATTGGGAACATTTTTCTCAGAGTTTACTCAGTATACCTTCCATCACATGATGGGGGTATACTAAGTTTGCCATTACTTTTGAAACACTTTGAAATATCGAAATGAGACCCTATAAAGTACATATGAGCCAGTTCGTAAGATAGTGGTCTATGCCAAAAATTCAAAAAAATTGCATATGCCAAATTTTTTCTTTGCTTTGATCAGATCTATAATTCAAGAACTTACTGTTTTATTTTGATTTGAACTGGGATATTGACCTGGCTCAAGACCATTTTGCTCCTATATTTTATTGAATGCCCATTTATTTACAAATGGCATGGTGACATTTTTTACTTGGCTGCACACCACCACTATCATGATTTCAACCCTTTGAATGGTTTCCTCAGGTGTCGAATGAGAAGCACAACTCACTTGCTGAAGGGATGAAATTTAAACGGCAACAGATTGAAAAACGAAATTAGGTACGTACATTTCTCTAATAGTAGATACATAATATAAACTATTTTTTCCAAATAAGTACTGTTAAGGGTTTAAATAGTAATAGAGGGAAAAAATGGTACCAACCAATCTCCCAATATTTGGAGTATACTAGCTTTGTTAAAGATTGCTGCATTATATTTACTTTTTGAATTGACTTGAAGTATTTTTCGATATATTTGTTGTAAACATAATAGTAGCCTTGCTGTATAAGCGTGGTTTAAAATAATTAAAATTTTATATTTGTTTATATAATATTTTTTAATATTTTTATACACTCCACGAGAGTATTAGTGCATTTGTTTGTAACACCCAAAAGGAAGAGAGATAGACCCATTGTTAATTATACCGATCGACTTAGAATCACTTTTTGAATCGATTTAATCACTTGTAATCACGATACAGGTCGCAATTGTCCACAGAACCAAATGAAACTTTACACAACTAAGTTTTTCGGGATATGAACGAATGAGTTTGAAGAAAATCGGTTCAGATTTATATATAGCTCCCATACAAATTTCGCTCCCAATTTGACTTTTTCCGCTCTAGATACCACATATTTTAACAGATTTTTTTCAAAATTGGCAAAACATCTTATAGTTCAACTAGAAACACCTGTGATAAAAATGGGCCAGATCGGTTCAGATTTATATATAGCTGCCACACAAATTTCTCTCCCGATTTCACCTTTTCCACTCTATAAACCACATATTTTAACAGATTTCTTTCAAATCTTTCAAAATATCTTATTTTCCAACTAGAAACACCCATGGTGAAAATGTGTCAGATCGGTTCAGATTTACATATATATCTAATACAAATTTCGCTCCCGGATAGACTTTTTCCGCCCCAGGAACAACGTTATATTTGAACTGGAAGAACTTATTTTGAAAGTTAGTCACTTTATTCCATGTTTGGATATAGCCCAGATACAAATATTCTTTTCGATTTGACAAATTGGACCAGGTCATATTAGCCTATGATAAGGAAACATACAAAAATTCTTCCCGTTTTCACTTTTTACCGAGTTGAATTGTATTCGGATAGAAAGTGGAGTGTATCGTATAGTCGGCCCCGCCCGACTTTAGCCGTTCCTTACTGGTTATTTGTTTTAGTTTGGCTATATTTAAACAAGTAAGGAAGGCTAAAGTTGGGCGTGGCCGACTTTACACCATATATATTTCCGTGTGAAATATAACTTGTTCTGATCAAAATCAGTTAAAATACGAGTTTTTTAGAGCAAACAAGTAAAATCAGCGACATATGCAATGAAGCTATATATATAAATATAACCCATTTTCATTATAGATGTTTCTCGTTAAAATATAAGGTGTTGTGTCAAATTTGATCAAAATCGGTTCAATTACGTGGTTTCTAAAGCAGATCAAATTGTAATCGAAATTTGTATAGATATATATATATACATCAGGACCGATCTGACCCACTTTCACCACATATGCTTTTAGTTGTAATATAAACTGTCCTGCAAAATTTGAGCAAAACGGTTAATTTATGTAGTTTTTAGAGCAGAAAAAATCAAATCGGGAGCGATATTTGCATGTGAGCAATATATAAATCGGAACCAATTTGAGTCATTTTCACCAGATATATGCATTTCTATAGCGAACATAAAGTGTTGTGGCAAATTTGAAGACAGTCTGTCAAAATATATAGTTTCGAGAACGGAAAACGTCAAATCGCAATTTATAAGGGTGTCATATATAAATCTGAACCGATCTAACCCACTTTCATCGCAGATGATTTTAGTTGTTATATAAGGCGTTGTGCCAAATTATAACAAAATCGGTTAAAATCTGTGGTTTCTAAAGCAGAAACAATGAAATCAGATTTATATATGCTATCTATATATAAGTATGAACAGATATGAGTTTTTGTGACAAAATTGAAGAAAATCGGTTAAAAGCAATGGTTTCTAGAGAGGAAAAAGTCAAATCAGGAGCGACATTTGTATGGGAGGTATTTATAAATCTGAACCAATTTGAACCATCTTCACAGGAGATGTTTGTAGTTGATATATAAAGTATTTTGCCAAAATTTAAGAAAATCTGTCAAACTATATGGTTTCTAGAGCGGAAAACGTCAAATGGGGAGCGAAATTTGTTTGTTGGCTACATGTAAATCAGAACCAATTTACTTAAAATTAAATAGTGTCCGTCCTTGGTCCACAAAACTTAATTGTGTAAATTTTTGTAACGACCAGACACTTTGATTACAAGGACTGATGGACGGACGGACAGACAGTCGGACATGACTAAATCGATTCAGAAAGTGACTCTAAGTCGATCGGTGTACTTAACAATGGGTCTATCTCGCTTCCTTTTGGATGTTACAAACAAATGCACTAATTCTTATTCGCAGGGGATGAAATGGGGCAAAAAGGGATAAAAATGGTACCTACCTAGAAACACGAAATTCGGTGTGTACATTCCTCTAATTGAGTAATATAAATGGTTTTTTTTCCAAAATGATGAAATTCGATGTGTACATCCTTCTAACTGTTCATGTAAAATAAAGAGATTTTCAAAAGTCGTACTTTTAAGGGGGTGGTAAAATGGGTGTAAAAATGGTACCAACCAAATCGCCGTAGCTAGAATCATTGAATGTATAGATTCCTCTGACTGCATAGACACGCAAAACAAAAAGATTTTTCCAAATTAGTACTTTTTTACGTTTACGGCAAAAGTTGGTCGAATCATGTATGTACGTAGGTTGGTTAAGAAGATTGCTGTCTTACATTTATTTTTTGAATTGACTTGAAGTATTATTTCAATATACAGTGGTGGACACGAATTTAGCGCAGTCACCACATGTAACTTTATAAAGCAAATATTTCAACTTCAACTTTATGTTTTTTGAACGGTATTTTTTCTAAAATATTACGTACGATAAGATGACCATTTAACGTTGTTTTTGTTCGGTTCTTATGTTGCATTTTAGTTTTATGCAATCTAAAGTACAAATAATACGAAAAGTGATTGGACAGTAATTTAGCACAAATTTAAAAAACTTTAATCAAACCGGAAAAAACTGAACTAACCAATACAATTTATTATAAACTTAATATTTGGTTGCATAATCACTATTTTGAGTAATACCTGTACATCTTCTGGACATACTCTCCACTAGAGACATAAAACGCAACATTGGAATAGCATATCAGGAATTATGAGTTTCATTCTAAAAATCGGGAAAATTTTTGTGTTTTATTGCTATAATATGTTGTTAAAGTCCATTCCATAGATTCTCAATAGGATTGAGATCCGGTGACTGTGCTGCACCATTTTTAAAAATCTATTCTGTTCAGCCCCAAACAGCTCTTCACTGGCGTTAAGTGTGTTTTGGTCGGTTGTCGTGCATAAAACGCCACATAATTGGCATGTTTTTATCTGAATATGTTATCATAGTATTAACAAGTAGATTTTTGTAAATATACTGATCCATTAGTGCATCGATTTTGTGTATCGGACCAACGCCGTGTCCAGAAAACTCAGTATACCACCATCAGATTTTCGCCAATAAGCTTTACCGTCTCTGATTTGTACTTTCGGTTGTGCTGCATGTTTGGAGGGCACAATTCGTACTGTTTCCTATTAGATCCGCACCGACAAATGTTCGATTCGCTAATCCAGGCGATATTTTCCCAAAAATCTTGGATTTTTCTAAATGATCCTGAGCAGATTAAATTTGACACTGTAAGCCATATTTTGATACGTCTGGCTTATGTTGAACAATGCATCCAAGTACATTTTTTTCATTGGTTCTTCTTCTTATGGTTCTTGAGGAAAAGCTAATGTCAATTTTTGCCGAAATATCTCTCTGAATCACAGTTGAGCTCTTAAATGGATCTGCTACGCAGGTTCTATAAATTAAAAAATCCGATTTATTGGTTGTTTTTCTAGGACATTTTGCAACCTTTTTGTAGCTCCCATAAGTGCCAATATAGCTTAGTATATTGCACACAATCTGTCTGGATCAATTGCATAATAACCTGACGCTGCGCCTCAATGCACTATTTTCCTTTAGCAATATCTAATTATAAATTTCGTTAAATAATAACTTCCATTTGAGCAAAATTGCCGAAACATACCAATTAATTAATTAAAACGCAAAAAGAAACAGAAAATAACAACTTTTATCAAATATGCTAAATTTGTGTCCAGCCCAGATTGCACATTACTTGAAAATACATGAGAGTACGAGAAAAGGCACAAAAGAATACGAAAAAAATTATGGGGCTTACTGATCACACCATAAGCAACACTAAAAAACAAATATTTGGCGCAGAGTCCATTATCAGAACAAATTATTTGGTATTATAAACAACACATGTGAAGTGTGCTAAACTCGTGACCACCACTGTATATAGTGTAAACGTATTAGTTGCCTTGCATTATAGGCGTGGTTTGAATAAAAATTTTATATTCATTTATAAAATTAATTTTTCGATATTTTTATTTGTTTTGGCTATATTAAAAAAAAATACGTTTTCCTGTAATGTTACTGCACTTCTACGAAAATCGTCAGCCTCTGTGGAATGTAATCCATGGTGGTGGGCATATAAAGTTCGGCCAGGCCGAATTTAACGCCATTTTTACATGTTTTTTTTATTTTTTAGTTGGCTGTGATTACCAAAAATGGGGATGTTTAATCGACTCTTCTGACTATTACAATTATAAGAAGGAATTAAGCGTCACGCACGTGACAAAGAATCTTACCATCATTCTTACTTAATTTCTCGTTAGAACAACAGTGTACCAAAAAATACAAATACAGCTCTAGTATTCATCTTATAAACTTACTTCTTTCATCGTAGATATGAAATAAGTCTACTTGTTGCTACTCTAAAAATCTTGCAATATTTTAATGAAACCAATATCTTATCTTTATTATTTATATAAAATCTTTTTGTGCTGAACATGTATTAATCTTCGGATTCAAGATCATTTTAGTTTCTAACAGTAGAAACAACAACAAAATTTAGAATATAATGTAATCTCAATGTGTATGTGCAACAATATATAACAAATTAATATTTGTAAAATGACACAGAGTTCCCTTCTTTGTAGAATGCTCCGCAGGGCTTGCGCATCTGTTTGTAACGGCAAAAAAGGACCATCGTTTATTGTACAAATTGACTTAGAATCACTTTCTGTGTCGATTTAGCCATGTCTGCCGATCACGATGAAAGATATGAATATCTGTTAGAAAGACTTCAAATTTCATGCTTCTAAAAGGTTTTCCAATAAGGACTCGACAACATTTTTTTAATTGAGATATTTCTAAAACATTATAATCGACTTGAAGCACAATGAAAACATTTACGAATGGAACTCGACTTCGTGCATATGGCCACCGCGGGCACGTCGGCAGCAATCGATTCGTTGGACCCAATATTCGATGACTCGCGTTCAATGTTGGCTCTGAGATCTTCCAATGTCGTTGGTTTGTTGGCATAGACTAATGATTTTACGTAAAAAGTCAAGAGGCGTTAAATCGCATGAACGTGGCGGCCAATTCACTGGTCCATTACAAACTTACTCTTCAATAAATCGATTTAACGTTTGCTGTGTGACTTGTGGCACCGTCCTGTTGAAACCACATGTCGTCCAAGTCCATGTTTTCCAATTTGGGCCAAAAATAATCGGTAGTCATGACGCGATAATGATCGCCATGATCAGTAACGTGACGATCGTTATTGTCGACGAAAAAATATGGCCAAAGTAACATTATTTAAATTCAAAGTTGTCAAGTACCTATTGGAAAACCCTTTATTTTATTGCAGCATTAAGAATATTTCAAGTTTTCCCATTAAGAATTACACGGATGCATATTTGAAATAAACTAAGGGGAAGTTGAAATCGTTTTTCATGCTAAACTAACACAGATAACATTTAAATTGAAATTTAATTTATATTTTTATTCTTAAAATATATTCTTCTCTTTCATTTGTACGACTCACGAAAGTTCGAAAATAAATTATTAAAGCATTTATATCCCTTGCAAATTGAAAGTCTCATATTTATATGGTCTAGGGTGAACTACACCATGTCGGTGGCTGTGATTGACAAGAACTAGGAACAGGGAACGATTCTACAAATTCGACTAGAATACCCCTGTCGACATCTCATGCAAAAGCACTGGTACTGGCAAATAGCAGGTGGAAAGACCTAGACAAGTGAAAAATCGCAAAGATGGTCTAACCAAGGTATTATATAAAGAAGTTGAGTTACCTTACTTCACTTGAATGATTTCAATTACTTATGCCCGTTGATTTCAGTATTGACTGGACATATGTACACTAGGAAGGGTACCGAAAATAAATTGGCGCGGTCACCCCCCAGAAATGAAGATTGGATTGATTAATGACCATCTGCAAAATATTTCGTCACTGGGTCATGCATTCTGTGAGCTAAACGATCCTTAAAACACCTCTAAAAATCATGCTTTTCCCGTGTATTTTTATAAGTTGCATTTTTGTTCAATTCCTTTTCCGAATTAGTAGATGAAATGGACGAGTGGAAGCACTTTAAATATAAATTTTTATACCCTCCACCTCCAGGATGGGGGTATATTCACTTTGTCATTCCGTTTGTAACACCTTGAAATATTCATCGGAGACCCCATAAAGTATATATATTCTGGGTCGTGGTAAAATTCTAAGACGATATAGCCATGTCCGTCTGTCCGTCTGTCCGTCTGTCCGTCTGTCCGTCTGTCTGTCTGTCTGTCTGTCTGTCTGTTGAAAGCACGATAGCGGCCGAACGAAATGAGCTAGGAGGTTCAAATTTTTCCTAAATGTGTCTTATGGTTGTAGATCGGTTGGGATTGAAAGTGGACGAAATCGGCCCAGAGGGAAAAATTTTTCCCTCACAAGGACTGAAAATACCTCTAATATTTTGTGTATTTCAGCATGTTTTTTGAACATATTAGCTTGTATTTACCTGATATTCGCAATGCGCATTCCCTTTATAGCATAAAAGGCCACCATAGAGAGATTTTTATTTGTAGGGGACGAAATGGGACAAAAAGGGATAAAAATGGTACCTTCCAAACGACAACAGATAGAAACACGAAATTTGGCGTGTAAATTCCTCTAATAGAGTAGATAAATAATATAGAAGTATTTTTTCTAAATTCGTACTTTAAAGGGGTTAAATGGGGCAAAAGGGATAAAAATAGTACCAACCTAACGGCTGCACCTAGAATAGTGAAATTCGATATATACATTCCTCTGATTGCGTAGACACGTAAAATAAAATTAATTTCCAGAATTCGTACTTTTTGGGGTTCAATTGGTAAAAGGGGATAAAAATAGTACCTACCAAATGACAGCAGCTAGAATCATGAAATTCGGAGTATACATTCCTCTGACTGCGTAGACACGAAAAATAAAACGTTTTTTCCAAATTCGTACTTTCAAGGGATACAATGGCTACAGGGGATAAAAATAGTACCAACTAAACGAATACAGCTATGATGAAAATGATGAAATTCAGTGTGTACATCCCTCTAATTGTGTAGATATGTAAAATAAAGAGGTTTTAGATAGTCGCACTCTTGAGGGGGCAAATTGGAAAAAGGGGATAAAAATGGTACCAACAAAATGACCGCTGATAGAATCATGGAATTCGGTGTGTACATTCCTCTGACTGCATAGCCACGTAAAATATTTTTTTACTGTAGCTGAAAATACACTCTCTATCCCCCAATATTTATGGTATTTATGATTGCTCCCTTATATTTACTTTGTGAATTGAAGTATTATATCCATTATATATAGTATACAAATATTGGTAGCTTATTAATTAAATTTCTTATTTTCATACAGTTAAAATTTGTTGCGGACATTCCTCTTGTAGCTTGCAAGCACCCCAAAGAAAATAAAAGTTTTAGCGGGCGAAATGGGACAAAGCGATATAAAATATGGTACCAATGATACGACAACAGCTAGAATCATGAAATTCGGTGTGTACATCCCTCTAATTGCATAGACACGTAAAATAGAGGGATTTTTCGAAATTTGTACTTTTAAGGGATATAATTAAAAAGAGGGATAAAAATGGGACCTACCAAACCGCTGAAGTTGAAATCATGAAATTCGGTGTATACATTCTGACTATAAATACTTGAAAAAGGGTCTTTCGAAATTTGCACATTTGGGCGGAGAATGGGGTGAATGGGGATATCTTTAAAATTTATACTTTTCTTATCACTTTGTCTGTATCTGAAAATGCTTCTTTCTAATGACGACTGACAATCGCCTAATATTTAGTCATGTTCACTTTCACAATTTCATCATTTTATTTATATATAGTAGTCGATTTTAAACAGTGCGCATAAGTATACATTATAGTTTGAAATACTAAACAAATATAGTAATGTGCATAAAAATATCACAATTTTCGTAATATGGTACTGTGCTTCTATGTAAAGTCGACATCCTTTAATCTGCTGGTAATACTGTGGAATGCACTCCGTGGTGGAGGGTATATAAGATTCGGCCCGGCCGAACTTAACGCCTTCTTACTTGTTATTCTTGTCTTAGAGTAACTCATTGGTCGTATTATTGGACGTTTATATAGATTTTATATGGTTTTTCAAAGTGATAGTTAAAAACTCATATTTCTACACCCTACACCACTCCCTGCGTATGTACCTCGCTTTGATTTCTAAACCCATATAAATTATACATTATACTAAAGGGTGTTTTTTATTGAGGTATAGAACTTCGAATTGAAATAAAACACAAGAAAATCGTTTTAATGTCCATCAATTTGGCTTTATTGGAAGGATAATTTTATGCCATTAATGTTTAAATATGATTTCGGGCATGTGGCCGCCGCGGCTGGCTCGAATATAGCCAATTCTACAGGTCCAATTTTCAACCACTTTGAGTTGATGGACAAAGCTCCAATTGCTGTGCACGGTGGCGAATCGATTCATTCGGGTCCTCTTCAACACTTTGCTCTACATCGGCAATTGTTTCTTCGGTGCGCACTGTTCGACGTCTCTGCGGATGCGTATTATCACATAGAGTAAACGTAGTGCGAAAACGATCCACGGTTAACCGAATTAATTGCTCTGATGGACGATTATGTCGACCATAAAATGGACGGAGCTTGCGGTGAACTTCGCGAACTGAACCATTACTTTCGAAATAAATTTGCACGATTTGCAAGCGTTGTTCTTTTGTCAACCTGTTCATGATGAAATGGCAAACCAAACTAAATATTAATCACTTGAAAGCTGACAAAATGGCCGCCAGCTAAAAAAGTGATGCCAACTTAAAGTTCTATACCCCAATAAAAAACACCCTTTATAAAGTCATCTTTAGTCATATTTAACGAAAATGGTAATTGATCCAATTATCCGACAGACAAATACAAATTATACAGTAGCAATAGGATGAATCGGATCGACATTTCAAAAGGCAACATTTTGGGTCTGGTCCAAAACATAGGCCTATATATTTCTCATTCACGGTAGGTATTCCTAGTTGAAAAATATCATGATCTGTAAAATTTGATGAAGATCCTATGTAAGATGTAGTTTCTAGAGCTGTAATAGATCAGAATGGGCCACATTTGGGTTATACCGAAGCATGGACATATGAGCATCTCCCAATACAACATCCTGTAAATGTATGTGAATGTTAAATCGGGAAAGACATTTGTATGGGCGTATATTGAAACCTGGAACGATATGACCCGCTTTCACCATGTATGTTTATTGGTGAAATATAATATGTAAAGTTTGGCCAAAATCGGTTAAACATTCGGAAGCAGCATTTATATGAGGGCTATATCTAAATCTGAACCGATCTTACCCACTTTCACAATAGGTTGTATAGTTGGATTATAAGATGCTATGCCAATTTTAAAGAAAAACGGGTAAAATTTTTGGATTTTAGAGCGGAAAAAATCAAACCGGGAGCGACATTTATATGGGGGCTATATCTAAATCTGAACCGATTATACCCACTTTCAGCATATTTGTTCTAGTTCGATTATAAAATGTTGTGTTAATCTATATATATAAAAATGAATCTGTGTTTGTTTGTTTGTTTGTTGGTTTGTTTGTTTGTTTGTTTGTTCCTTATAGCAGCCTAAACTACTGAACCGATCTTCTTGAATTTTTCACAGTATGTTCATGTTGAACCGGTGGTGAAAATAGGCTATATAATTTTGTGATATTTTAAGTGGGCGTGGCACCTCCCACACAATTTGGGGATTTATTCGTTTTTTATAAATTAGCATATTCAGAATACTGTTGCAGCTAGAGTCTTGCATTTTTGTGAAGGTACACTAATTATTAGTCTGCACAGTTGTGTCAAAAAAGGGCGGTATTGGAGAAGTGGGCGTGGCACCTCCCATACGAAGTTAAAACCTATTATTGAATATTGTCAGTTCTATGACACCTAGAGTGCTGAAATTTTGTGTAAGTGCATCTAGTATCAATGTGCATAGTTGTACCAAAAATGGGCGGTATCGGAAAAGTGGGCGTGGCACCTCCCATACGAAGTTAAAACCTATTATTGAATATTGTCAGTTCTATGACACCTAGAGTGCTGCAATTTTGTGTAAGTGCATCTTGCACCAATGTGCATAGCTGTGTCAAAAAGGGGCGGTATTGGAAAAGTGGGCGTGGCACCTCCCATACGAAGTTAAAACCTATTATTGAAATTGTCAGTTCTATGACACCTAGAGTGCTGAAATTTTGTGTAAGTGCATCTAGCATCAATGTGCATAGTTGTGCCAAAAATGGGCGGTATCGGAAAAGTGGGCGTGGCACCTCCCATACGAAGTTAAAACATATTATTGAATATTGTCAGTTCTATGACACCTAGAGTGCTGTAATTTTGTGTAAGTGCATCTTGCATAAACATGCGTAGTTGTGCCAAAAATGTGCGGTATTGGAAAAGTGGGCGTGGCACCTCCAATACGAAGTTAAAACCTATTATTAAATATTGTCAGTTCTATGACACCTAGAATGCTGAAATTTTGTGTAAGTGCATCTAGCATCAATTCGCATAGTTGTGCCAAAAATGGGCGGTATTGGAAAAGTCGGCGTGGCATCTCCCATACGAAGTTAAAACCTATTATTGAATATTGTCAGTTCTATGACACCTAGAGTGCTGAAATTTTGTGTAAGTGCATATACCATCAATGTGCATAGTTGTGCCAAAAAGGGGCGGTATTGGAAAAGTGGGCGTGGCACCTCCCATACGAAGTTAAAACCTATTATTGAATATTGACAGTTCTATGACACCTAGAGTGCTCTAATTTTGTGTAAGTGCATCTAGCACCAATGTGCATAGTTGTGCCAAAAATGGGCCGTATTGGAAAAGTGGGCGTGGTACCTGCCATACGAAGTTAAAACCTATTATTGAATATTGACAGTTCTATGACACCTAGGGTGCTCTAATTTTGTGTAAGTGCATCTAGCATCAATCTGCATATTTGTGTCAAAAATGGGCGGTATTGGAAAAGTGGGCGTGGCACCTCCCATACGAAGTTAAAATCTATTATTGAATATTGTCAGTTCTATGACACCTAGAGTGCTGTAATTTTGTGTAAGTGCATCTAGCATCAATGTGCATAGTTGTGCCAAAAATGGGCGGTATTGGAAAAGTGGGCGTGGCACCTCCCATACGAAGTTAAAACCTATTATTGAATATTGACAGTTCTATGACACCTAGAGTGCTCTAATTTTGTGTAAGTGCATCTAGCATCAATGTGCATAGTTGTGCCAAAAATGGGCGGTATTGGAAAAGTGGGCGTGGCACCTCCCATACGAAGTTAAAACCTATTATTGAATATTGACAGTTCTATGACACCTAGAGTGCTCTAATTTTGTGTAAGTGCATCTAGCATCAATGTGCATAGTTGTGCCAAAAATGGGCGGTATTGGAAAAGTGGGCGTGGCACCTCCCATACGAAGTTAAAACCTATTATTGAATATTGACAGTTCTATGACACCTAGAGTGCTCTAATTTTGTGTAAGTGCATCTAGCACCAATGTGCATAGTTGTGCCAAAAATGGGCCGTATTGGAAAAGTGGGCGTGGTACCTGCCATACGAAGTTAAAACCTATTATTGAATATTGATAGTTCTATGACACCTAGGGTGCTCTAATTTTGTGTAAGTGCATCTAGCATCAATCTGCATATTTGTGTCAAAAATGGCACCTCCCATACGAAGTTAAAACTTATTATCGAATACTGTAAGTTCTATAACACCAAGAGTGCTGAAAATTTGTGTAAGTAGATCAAGTGTAAATAGTTGTGCAGAGATGGGCGGAAAGTGGGCGTGACCCTTCCCATATGAAATTAAAACCTCTTTTATAATATATTCGACACCGAGATTCCTATATAGTTGTGTGAGTTAATTTAGTTGTAAACTGTTTAAAAAAGATACAAGTGGGCGGGATTTGAAAGATGGGGAATTTTTGATTTTAAAGTTTTAAAATTTCACGTTTTCTTTGGATTTTCTTAGCACAATAGTAAAGAAAGGTTACAAAAAAGTCAAGAAAACAGAAATTATATTAATTTTTTAGTTTTTGTGTTGTTTGATTAGTGTATAATTTGATACACTTTCTATGTGTTTTGAATGTAGTATATTCGAATTCCAGTTTAGGGAGTATTTTGTTTTGGTAATGGAAAGGAGGAGATTCACACTCAACCAAAAATCAAATTGATTTTTGACAATTCTTCTTTTTTTCGCCGTAAACTAAAATTCTGATCTTCAATATTCTCCATGGAAAATATCCATTTTTTTAGTATCTCAGGGAAGTACCTTTATTATAATTGGTACATATATTACCAAGAAAAAACAATATGAAACCTGATTTTAATTTCCGTCTGTTTTTCTGCCTGGCGAAGCGGGCGGGGTTCAGCTAGTTTTAAATAAAATCGGGTACAATATGTGGTTTCTAAGGCGGAAAAAGTGAAATAGGGAGCGACATTTGTATGGGGTGCTATATCTAAATCTGAACCGATCTTACCCAATTTCTGCATAGGTGTTTCCAGTTGGACTATAAGATGTTGTACCAAATTTAAAGAAAATCGGTACAATATGTGTTTTCTAGAGCGGAAAATGTGAAATCGTGAGCTACATTTGTATGGGGGTTATATCTAAATATGAACCGATCTTACCCAATTTTAGCATAGGTGTTTTTAGTTGGATTATGAGATGTTGTGCCAAATTTAAAGAAAATCGGGTACAAGATGTGGTTTCTAGAGCGGAAAAAGTCAAATCGGGAGCGACATTTGTATTGGGGCAATATCTAAAACTGAACCGATCATACCCACTTTCAGCATAGGTGTTTCTAGATCGATTATAAAACGTTGTGCCAATTTTAAAGAAAATCGAGTACAATATGTGGTTTCTAAAGCGGAAAAAGTGAAATCGGGAGCGACATTTGTATGGGGGCTATATCTAAATTTGAACCGATCTAACCCGCTTTCGCAATAGGTATTTCTAGTTTGATTATATGTTAAGCCAATTTTATAATATAACTTATAATACCCTAGTCCACGAAGTGACTTTTAGAGGTGTTTTCAGGAGCGTTTATATTTTGCAAATCATCGTTAAACAGTCCAAACTTTATTTTCCTGGGGTGATTGGAAATTGTTTTTCCACTTGTATGGACCGTGACCCAGCCTAAGGTACACATGCCCTGAGGCTGGGCATCGAGTCAAACGACGTTTGTTATGGCTGAGGCGACGCGGAGAAGGATGAAAGCATTGAAAAATTACTTTCTTTCATAATAACTTTAGCTTTCTTTGTAGGCTTTGGCGACCAGCCCAGTATATGTAAGCTTCAGTAAAAGAAAGTGTTTCCTTGGTTCGTGGTATCCCATTGGACTTCTTCTCGTCTAAGTGAGTCAGATGCTCAATTTCAGATTTCGAAAATTAACCTAACCTATCGTGGTTCTCATTCACATTCTACTGACAGTGGATTTTTTCTTTTTCTTCCCCGACTCAATGAGGCACCCTCGCTTGACTTTAACATCTCTTGAATACATCTCATTAATCTGCGCGTCTGCATCTACATATGTACGTATGAGTGATGTGTCATTCATCAAACATCACTCATACAACTCTGGCAACAATTTCGCACAACTCAATTATTTATTCATTACTTTTCATTTCCGTTTTGCGCCAAAATGGAAACGTTAATTCAATTTAAAACTGAAACAAAAAATTAAAGCACTCTTTAAATGTGGCCGCTGCTAGCTCTTCACAATGTTGCAAATCAACATTGCTGCTCAACGAAGAGGAGCGAGCAACAGCAGATGAGACAACGGCAACGACAACAGTTGGCCCATCTGTTTGGCACAGTTGGCAAACGGAAAAATGTGACTTTATTTCTTCTAATAAAACTTCAGTGAAACGATTCTTCAAAATGTTGAACCGCCCTCTCCCTCTCGACGAGAAAAAACCAACTGACAGTACTTCAGTTTTAATGCCATCCATTCTAAGAATTTGGAACAATTGCTTTGTCTAAAAGAAAACAATGTCGAACAGAGTCGAACACACCAACCAGCAGCAGTCAACAGCCAGGCATCCCACGTCGAGTAACAGCAGGGAAGACATGGTATCCTGTAATGGATGAGAGTGCAGAGTGCCTGGCTGGAGTGTTGCCTTGCCGTGGCGCACAGAGGGCATTGAATTTTTCCGTTTTTTGGGTTTGGGAAAGTTTAGTACTCGGAGTAGTCGCTTGCTAACGACAAGAGCACAGCAATAATAAACAACCAACTTTTGTTTATAGCACTGATTAATCCTTCAAATACACAAAAAGTACAATTTTAAGTTCAGAAAGATTTAAATTAATTACGTTGTTTTTGTTTCTGTTTCTGTTTTGGCTTTGGCTTTGGCAACATTTGATGTTTCTGATGATGTAAATACTGCCGTGATTATGAGTACTTAAGAAGTAAAAAGGGCTCTTATTTTTATTACAGAATAAATTAAAAAGGCCATATGATGCTCTAATGAATTAATTGAAATTAAGATCATGCCTTGGGTGATTTTCAATTACATTTTTCTTTTTTTAATTTATTCAGATTTTAAAACGTAGAAGTATAGAAAGAATTACTGCGATTTATACATTTAAAGGACTTATTACAATGAGCAATAATAGATTTAAGCTGACCGATTTGACATATGTGGCTGAGGAACAGTCTTCAAAAAGCTGAGAAAAAATATTTTTATACACTCCACGAGAGTGTTATGTCTTTGTGCATTTGTTTGTAACACCCAAAAGGGAGATAAACCCATTGTTAATTATACCGATCGACTTAGAATCACTTTTTTGAATCGATTTAGCAATGTCCGTCTGTCCGTCCATCTATTCTTGTAATCACAATTCATGTCGCAATTATAGCCAGAACCAAACTTAACTTTGTACAACACAGTTTTTCGGGATAAGGACGAACGCTATTTAATTTGAAGAAAATCGGTTCAGATTTAGATATAGCCCCCATACGAATTTCACTCCCGATCTGACTTTTTCAGCTGTAGAATATTTTATATTCTATATTTTAACAGATCTCTTAAAAATTTGTAAAACATCTTATATTTTAACTAGAAACACCCATTATATATAGCTCCTACACAAATTTCACTCTCAATTTGAGTTTTTTCCGCTCTAGAAACCATAAATTTTATCAGATCTTCTTCAAATCTTGCAAAATATATTATATTTCAAGTAGAAACACCCATGGAGAAAATAGGTCAGATCGGTTCAGATTTATATATAGCTCCCACACAAATGTTGCTCCAGATTTGACTTTTGTCGCTCTAGAAATTACATATTGTACCCGATTTACTTTAAATTTGGAACAGCATCTTATAATCCAACTGAAAACACCTATGCAGAAATTGGGTAAGATCGGTTCAGATTTAGATATAGCCCCCATACAAATATTGCTCCCGATTTGAATTTTGCCGCTCTAGAAATCACATATTGTACCCGATTTTCTTCAAATGTACTTTAAATTTCGCACACCACCTTATAAGCCAACTAGAAACACGAATGCAGAAAGTGGGTAATATCTGTTCAGATTTAGACATAGCTCCAATACAAACGCTGATACCAAATATTTAACCGATTTTGGCTAAAACTATATATTTATTATATTTCACCTATTTCGTTCCAGGTTTCAGTATAACCCCATACAAATGTCCTATCCCATTCCTTTAACATTTTTTGTAAAACACATACATTTACAGAATACAAAAATCCTTCCAGTTTTCTCTTTTTTGGAGTGCATCATATAGTCGGCCCCGCCCGACTTTAGCCTTTCCTTACTTGTTTAAAATCTGTTATTGCTGGCACGAAAAAATAAAAAAAGAATGGTTTGCTGTATTCTTTAGTTAGGACGCTTATGGTAGAAGTAAGAAGAAGGCTAGTTATACGAGAAAACGACATGTATAGGGTGGGCCATTTAAAATTTTAAATACCGCTTACTTTGTCTTTTTATACCCTCCACCACCAGGATGGGGGATTTACGTTTTTGCTATACGACTTTTAATTTTTTTTCATCCATACAAATTAACCCGCCCTAATATATATACTTGATCGTCATAAAATTCTAAGACGATCTAGCCATATCCGTCCGTCCATCCTTCTGTTGAAAGCACAAGGAAGTAGGACGTCCAAATTTTCCATAAATGCTTCTTATAGTCGTAGATCGGTGGGGATTGAAATTGGGCTAAAGCCGCCCAAAGGAAAATTTTTTCCCTCAGAAGGACTAAAAGCACCCTAATATTTTAGAGTATTTAAGCATATTTTTTTATTGGGTACGCGCATTACCACGATAACAAAAAAAGAGCACCATAAAGTGCTTTTTATTCGTAGTGGGTAAAATGGGGCAAAAAGGGATAAAAATGGTACCTATCAAACGACAACAGCTAGAAACACGATGTGTACATTACTCTAATTGAGTAGAAACATAATATAAAAGTATTTTATCCAAATTCGTACTTTTAAGGGGTAAAATGGGAATAGAGGGATAAAAATGGTTCCAACCAAACGGCTGCACCTAGAACAAGTAAGGAAAGGCTAAAGTCGGGCGGGGCCGACTATATAATACCCTACACCACTCCTTGCGTATGTACCTCGCTTTGATTACTAAACCCAGGTATTTCATGGGAGCAATTTTATGTAGTTCATACGAATTATATAAATTACATTCATATAATTTATATGCTATAAATTCATTTTTAGTCAAATTTAACGAATATGGTAATTGATCCAATTGTCTGACAGACAAATACAAATTATACAGTAGTTAACCAAAGTCATATCAAAGTATGGACATATGGGCATCACCCAAACAATTCTAATTGTATTTCAATTCGGTAAAAAATTGAAATCGGGAAGGATTTTTGCATCCTGTAAATGTATGTGTTTGACAAAAAAATGTTAAATCGGAAAGGACTTTTGTATAAGGGTATATTGAAACCTGGAACGATGTGACCCGCTTTCACCATGTCTGTTTATTGGTGAAATATAATATGTAAAGTTTGGCCAAAATCGGTTAAACATTCGGGAGCAACATTTGTATGATGGCTATATCTAAATCTGAACCGATCGTACCCAATTTTTGCATACGTGTTTCTAGTTCGATTATAAGATGTTCTGCCAAATTTAAAGAAAATCGGGTACATATGTCGTTTCTAGAGCGGAAAATGTCAAATCGGGAGCGACATTTGTATGGGGGCTATATCTGATTCTGAACCGATCTTACCCAATTTTTGCATACGTGTTTCTAGTTGGATTATAAGATGTTCTGCCAAATTTAAAGAAAATCGGGTACAATATGTCTTTTCTAGAGCGGAAAATGTCAAATCGGGAGCGACATTTGTATGGGGGTTATATCTGAATCTGAACCGATCTTACCCAATTTTTGCATACGTGTTTCTAGTTGGATTATAAGATGTTCTGCCAAATTTAAAGAAAATCGGGTACAATATGTCGTTTCTAGAGCGGAAAATATCAAATCGGAAGCGACATTTGTATGGGGGCTATATCTAAATCTGAACCGATCTTACCCAATTTTTGCATACGTGTTTCTAGTTCGATTATAAGATGTTCTGCCAAATTTAAAGAAAATCGGGTACATATGTCGTTTCTAGAGCGGAAAATGTCAAATCGGGAGCGACATTTGTATGGGGGCTATATCTGATTCTGAACCGATCTTACCCAATTTTTGCATACGTGTTTCTAGTTGGATTATAAGATGTTCTGCCAAATTTAAAGAAAATCGGGTACAATATGTCGTTTCTAGAGAGGAAAATGTCAAATCGTAAGCGACATTTGTATGGGGGCTATATCTAAATCTGAACCGATCTTACCCACTTTTTGCATACGTGTTTCTAGTTCGATTATAAGATGTTCTGCAAAATTTAAAGAAAACCGGGTACAATATGTCGTTTCTAAATAGAGCGGAAAATGTCAAATCGGAAGCGACATTTGTATGGGGGCTATATCTAAATCTGAACCGATCTTACCCAATTTTTGCATACGTGTTTCTAGTTCGATTATAAGATGTTCTGCCAAATTTAAAGAAAATCGGGTACATATGTCGTTTCTAGAGCTGAAAATGTCAAATCGGGAGCGACATTTGTATGGGGGCTATATCTAAATCTGAACCGATCTTACCTAATTTTTGCATACGTGTTTCTAGTTGGATTATAAGATGTTCTGCCCAATTTAAAGAAAATCGGGTACAATATGTCGTTTCTAGAGCGGAAAATGTCAAATCGGAAGCGACATTTGTATGGGGGCTATATCTAAATCTGAACCGATCTTACCCAATTTCTGCATACGCGTTTCTAGTTCGATTATAAGATGTTCTGCCAAATTTAAAGAAAATCGGGTACAATATGTCGTTTCTAGAGCGGAAAATGTCAAATCGGGACCGACATTTGTATGGGGGCTATATCTAAATCTGAACCGATCTTACCCAATTTTTGCATACGTGTTTCTAGTTGGATTATAAGATGTTCTGCAAAATTTAAAGAAAACCGAGTACAATATATCGTTTCTAGAGCGGAAAATGTCAAATCGGGACCGACATTTGTATGGGGGCTATATCTAAATCTGAACCGATCTTACCCAATTTTTGCATACGTGTTTCTAGTTCGATTATAAGATGTTCTGCAAAATTTAAAGAAAACCGGGTACAATATGTCGTTTCTAGAACGGAAAATGTCAAATCGGGAGCGACATTTGTATGGGGGCTATATCTAAATCTGAACTGATCTTACCCAATTTATGGATACGTGTTTCTAGTTCGATTATAAGATGTTCTGCAAAATTTAAAGAAAATCGGGTACAATATGTCGTTTCTAGAGCAGAAAAAGTGAGATAGGGAGCGACATTTGTATGGGGGCTATATCTAAATCTGAACCGATCTTACCCAATTTCGGCATAGATGTTTCTAGTTGGATTATAAGATGTTGTACCAAATTTAAAGAAAATCGGGTACTATATGTGCTTTATAGGGCGGAAAAAGTCAAATCGGGAGCGACATTTGTATGGGGGCTATATCTAAATCTGAACCGATTTCCTCCAAGTTCAATACCAATGGTCCTTGGCCAGAAAAAATAACTTCTGCCAAGTTTCATGACAATCGGACAACAATTGCGACCTGTAGAGTGCGAACATGCTTAGATTGGCAGCAGACGGACGGACGGACGGACGGACAGACAGACATCGTTAAATCGACTCAGCTGGCGATTCTAAGCCGATCCGTATACTTAAAGGTGGGTCTAGCTCAATTATTTCTTGGTGTTACAAACATTTGGCGGAAAACTAACTTATAATACCCTAGGCCACGAAGTGGTGTAGGGTATAAAAACGAAATGCGGTGTATACATTCCTCTGATTGCGTAGATAAGTAAAATAAACGGATTTTTCGAAATTCGTACTTTTTGGAGTTAAAATTGAAAAACGGGGATTAAAGTAGTACTGCTGCTAGAGTCATAAAATTCGAATACATTGTAGCTGACAGCATAGTAAAGACCAAATTCGTACTTTTTACTTTTACGGCAAAAATTTGTTGAACCATGAAGTTAGGTTATTTTGCACTATATACGAAAGATAATGGATTTTCAAAATTTGTACTATTGGAATTAAAATAGAATGGAAATACAACCAGCCGCAGCACCCACTATCTACCAATATTTATGGTATTTAAACTTTTTGAAAATATAAATATAAGATTATTTATTTTTTGAATTAAATTGAAGTAAAGGTTGGTTAAATTGTAATTTGAACCACACCTAAATGTCAAGTTTTTTTCTGCATTTCATTTGACATTTCCCAATTTCAGGCTGACTGAATTTGAACCATGGAAATATACACAATCGGGCAACGCGTTGAAGTTATTCAGGCTTATTATGAAAATGGGCGTTCCAAGCCAAATGCCTATTGTTCACTTCGAAGAAAATCATCTTCAGTGTTAAGGCACATTTTCACCTCAGTGGATTCGTCAATAAGCAGAATTGCAGCATTTGGGCGAATGATAATCCAAGAGTGATTGTCGAAAAACCAATGCACCCACAAAGAGTGACTGTTTGGTGCGGTTTATGGGCTGGCGACACCATCGGCCCGTATTTTTTTCCAAATTGAGGCCTGTCAGGCAGTTACTGTGAATGGTCTTCGCTATCGTGAGATGATAACGAACTTTTTATGGCCCGAATTGGAACAGGACGGTGCCACTTGCCACACAGCTAACGAAACAATGGCTCTTTTGCGCGACAAATTCAATGGCCGTGTTATCTCACGTGGCGACGATGTCAATTAGCAGCCAAGATGATGTGATTTGACACCGTTGGACTTCTTTCTTTGGGGTTATTTGAAAGAAAAGGTGTACGTCTATAATCCAGAAACAAATCAAGAGCTCAAGGATGAAATAATTCGGCACATTAACTGCATAGAACCTTAATTATGCCTCAGCGTCATCGAAAATTTGGACCATCTGTTGGAGGTGTGCCACCGAGGTCGCATCGGCCATTTGGTCGATATTTTGTTCCGTACATAATTGAACCATACCAATATTATCATAAGAAAACGAAATGACAAAAATTTCCTAAATATTCAAAATTATTCAACATCAACATCGGCCCTTAAAATTTAACCACCCTTTACTTAAAATGTATGGATCAAGAGATTTTCTATACCAATTCATCATTAGAATGTGGATTGACACCCTCGAAAATGATCATTATACGTAAAACGCCGATACATTTATATTCTTTTTTTACCCCCTCTGTCAGAATCCGTCGTTAGAATCTTGTTATATTTTGTTTCACATTGTTATTTTAATTCCCCATATTAATTCCATCACAATTTAGTTGAAACAATAAGAATAAGAAAATATATAACAATTTGCTTAATCATAATTTTCCTAATATGTTACTGAAGTAAAGTTCTAACTAAAGTCGACAGCCTCTAATTTGCCGAATCTTATGTAGGAAGGAAAGATTCGACCCGTTCGTACTTAATCACCTTTTAGTTGTTTTTGGATGATTAATCTGTGCCTAATTGCACAATGATGGAGCGTATAATAATTGATGTACAACGACTCAACACGAAAAAAATATGAACGAAAATATCATGAATACTTCCGAAATTTGTAAGACATTCTATGGGTATGACAGCCTGCCACGAATGAATAAATGCTTCTATTTAAGCATTATTGGCAAATAAGCATATTAATTATTAGAACCATTTTCCCCGTCTGGGATGACTAGATTGTTTTGCCATTCTTATGTCCTTGAAAACATTTGGTATGTTTTATAATCAGCTTACAGCAAAAAAATCTATAATTGATGATGATAAAGTGGATTGGGACACTCATATTTGTTGTGTGTGCTTCGCATAAATAATTGCCAATTAATTTCTATGATGAAAATATGCGCAAAATAGCAAATAACACGTGTGCGCGTGTGTGTATTTACATACATAACTGAAGGGTTTATTTCGCCATATATATGTATGTTTATGTATTTATTTTTTGTAATGTCATTTAAAGTCCATAATGATATTTCGAACATATGACACAATAGGGTGGATCTATGTTTTCCCTCAATTATAGCCTTTTAGGAGATCGGTATTAGTATACAATAACAAAGAAGGAAAGGCTAAATTCGGGCGAGTCAATTACAATTAATGGCGAAAAATAGAAATCGTGAAGGCTTTTTGTATGAGTTCTATATAATGGAACATATGGCTTCTATAAAGAAACAAGTAAGGCAAGGCTAAAAGAACGACTTTTTATCCGAATACAATACAATTCGGTAAAAAAGTGAAAACGGGAAGTACAAAAATCCATGTTTCCTAATCATAGGCTGATATGACCTGACCCAATTTTTACAATCGAAAAAAATATTTGTTTCGTGGCTATATCCAAACATGGTATGAAGTTACCCACTTTCACAATAGGTTCCTCCTCAATTAAAAGAAATTCGGTGAAACTACGTGGTTTCTGGGACGAAAAAGTAAAGTAGGGACCGAAATTTGTATGTGAGCTATATATCAATCCGAACCGATGTAAGCCTATTTTACCACGGGTGTTCCTAGTTTAAATATAAGATATATATAAGATATTTTGCTAAATTTGAAGACAATCTGATAATATATGTGGTTTCTACAGCGGAAAAACTCAAATTGGAAGCTATATATAAATCTGAACCGATCTAACACATTTTCATCACAGATGTTTCTATTTGAAACAGAAAATCTCTCAATTTTGAGAGAAAATCTGTTAATATATTTGGTATCGTATGGAGGATATAACTAAATCTGAAGAGATTTTCGTCCTTATCTTCATTTGGTTCTGGCTACATTTGCGAGATGTACTTTGATTACTAGAATAGATGAACAGACAGACAGACGGACATTGTTAAATCGATTCAAAAAGTGATTATAACTCGATCGGTATAATTAACAATGGGTCTATCTCGCTTCCTTTTGGGTGTTACAAACAAATGCACAAAGACATAAAACTCTCGTGGAGTGTATAAAAAGTTAATTTAGGAAGGATATTTGGAGTGGATCATTCGTTCATTGAATATATAGTTCAGCATTAAATATAACTAAGAAACACATGATAACCAACGATGTCTGGACTCGCCTAGTATTTTCCAAATATTACAACTACTCCCAAAAAGGAGGAAAGTATTGGTGGAATGAACTCTTATTGTCAGCAGCTGCCATAATTTCTTATTAAATGGAAGTTCTTCAAAAAGAGCTAACAACACAGGGTGACGTATAAGTTATAACCATTAATATTACTCATACGCTCAGGATTCTGACTGTATGTAGTAAATCATTCACATCATATAATACAGTCACATCATAATCGACACTGTTCAAATAGTTTTGGTTTGAAACTAATCCATTGATATTCATCTATATAAATTGCAAATACTACATTTATAAATGTTGATTGATATTCTCACTAAAAATCTGTCAATTAACTGACAGTAAAAGTAATTTTCATTTAAAGCATGCAAAAATTCTGAGGGTTTTCATAAATACAATGATTGATTCATCATATCACTAGACTTCGAGCAAAGAATAGTTGAATGTTTCTCCGAAAAATTATACACAATTTCTTTCAATTCATGCTTTTTTAAACATTTTTTACCGTTTTTCAACTTCGGCAATGTTTTTTCGTGTTTTTTTGTTTGGTAACCGTACCACTTGTAAACTTACTTTAATAACACATTTAGCAACGAGTAAAAATATAGTAGTTTTGGTCAATCTAATTTTTATACCCTCCACCTCCAGGATGGGGGTATACTAACTTTTATACCCTCCACCTCCAGGATGGGGGTATACTAACTTTGTCATTCCGTTTGTAACACCTTCAAATGCCAACCTGAGACCCTGTAAAGTATAAATATTCTTGTTCGTCATAAAATTCTAAGACGATCTAGCCATATCCGTCCGTCTGTCCGTCTGTTGAAAGCACGCTAGCATCTAATCGAAAAGAGCTAGGACGTCTAAATTTTCCATAAATGCGTCTTAAAGTAAGTCGGATAGGATTAAAACTGGGCGAAATCGGTCGGCTTTTACCTTGGAAAATTTTTTTCCCTCACAGGGACTGAAAATACCCCTAATATTTTAGTGTATTTGATCATGTTTTTTAAATACGTCTGCTTGTACTTATTTGATATTGGGTATGCGCACTCCTTCAATAACAACCAGTAAGGAAAGGCTAAAGTCGGGCGGGGCCGACTCTATGATACACTCCACTTTCAATCCGAATACAATTCTATTCGGTGAAAAAGTAAAAACGGGAAGGTTTTTTGTATCCTGTAAATGTATGTGTTTGACAAAAAATTTTATATCGGAAAGGACATTTGTATGAGGATATATTGAAACCTGGAACGAAATAAGTGAAATATAAAATGTATAGTTTGGCCAAAATCTGTTAAACTTATGGGAGCAACATTTGAAATTGGGCTATATTTAAATCTGAACCGATCTTACCCACTTTCACCATAGTTTTGTTTAGTTAGATTATAAGATGTTGTGCGAAATTTAAAGAAAACCGAGCACAATATGTGGCTTTTAAAGCGGCAAAAGTCAAATCGGGAGCGACATTTGTATGGGGGCTATATCTAAATCTGAACCGATCTTACCCAATTTCTGCATAGTGTTTCTAGTTGGATTATAAGATGTTGTCCCAAATTTAAAGAAAATCGATTAGAATATGTGGCATTTAAAGCGGAAAAAATCAAATCGGGACACAGTGGTCGAAATGGGCCATCTAGCGGAATTTAATTCAAATTTTAAAATTTAAAATTCCAGTGATGTATAATTTGTTATTGATTAACAACACTCCACTGTACCCATTGACGTTTTCCTTTTTGTTTTGATATCAATATTCGCATAGTTGTTAGCTTTCAAACGTAACATATGTTGAAGAAATTAAACTAAAAAAAGTTGGCACATTTTTACACAGTGAACAAATTTTGAGAAAAAATTGCAATTGATCTGTAGTTTTGTAACTTAAGGTGACTATTTTAAGAAAAAAGGTATGTATTTACGAAAATAATTATTGTTTGTGACCTGTGTTCATATAGCGTAATAAAAAATTAATGTAATATTTAACATTGTAATAGAATATTTCAAATGGCCTTTACTAATATTTTGTGGAGTGCAACTTTTGAGATTCAGTCGGATTCAGTCCAATACTTCTTTTTTTATTTATTTGATCTGTTAAGAGTGTGAATCGTCCTAAATGGTCTGCAAGTTTTTGCAAGTTTACTCATAAATGCACTTTTTAGGCACAATGATTGTTTCAAAGCGAACCCTTTTTTCAATTTGGCACAATGAAAGCGTACCTACTAAAAAATTTTTGGCTGTGGAAACCCATGTATTTACTAATATAATAGATAAAACCAAATACAATGAAGAGCAATGCCGCGGAATTCAAAAAAAATTAAGGAGCTTTATAAGCAGATTAGTGGAGAAATGGAAAAATTGCAGCAGGACCTTAGCTTTTTTCGAAGAAAGTAATAAAGATTGGTTGGATGGTGATGTTTTATTAATTGAGCCAACAAGTTCTAATAATGCTGGACGACCTCCTAAGGAGTTCACAGAATGCACTTTTAAAAACCAAGTCCATAAAGTTGCACCACTAGTTAATAAAAATTCTTGCGACGAACTTGTGGTGGCGACTCGCGTCAGTTTATACAAGGCTGGGAAAAGAAATGCATCGGAAGTAGTGTCCCTAATGAATTCTGATGCTGAAGTGGCATCAAAGATTAAAAAAACTGTTGTATCTGGATCCAAATATTTTGTTGCATACACACCTGAAGAGGCTTTAGCTCTTTATGTTGACGGTGGTTTCACAAAGCACTCTTACAAACTGATGCAGTCCGGTGCAAGAAAAAGAAATGCAAACATTTATCCCACCTATGATGCATTGTTATCAGCGAAAGTAAAGTGCTATCCACTCGGTGTGCAAATAACCGATTCATCTGCTGAGGTGTCTTTACAAAGCTTGGTGGATCATACTGCAACAAGAATCGTTGAAGCTCATAAAGATGTTTTCGTAAACCTCAATGCCGATACTATTACTGCCATATACAAATGGGGATGTGATGGCAGTAGTGGGCATTCTACTTACCGCCAAAGCTTCAACGATCCTGCATCAAACAAAATCGATGAGCACATATTTGCTGTGTGCCTTGTACCATTGCAAGTGCAGATTGGATCTCTTATTTTATGGCAGAATTCACGGCCTTCTTCGACACGGTTTTGCAGACCAATTAAATTGATTTGTAAAAAAGAATCGTCTGACTTAATAAGTGCTGAAATTGAAAACGTAAGAATTCAGGTAACGAAAATTATCCCAACAGTGTTTGAATCTTTTCAAATTCATCATCAGTTTCACATGACAATGATCGACGGAAAAATTTTTAGTGTAGTTGCAGGATCGTCGTCACAAACGTGTGGCATCTGTGGAGCCACCCCAAAAGTGATGAACGATTTTGATGCCATTAAAAATCTACCCCTTAAAACAAATATGTATGAATACGGTTTGTCAACATTACACGCCTGGATAAGGTGCTTTGAATGCATTTTACATATTGGTTATAGACTGCCTATTAAAAAATGGCAAATTCGTAGCACGGATAAAACTATTGTAGAGCAAACTAAATTCAATATTCAAGAAAAGTTAAGGAAAGAAATGAACATATTAGTTGATATTCCTACGCCAGGTTCTGGAAATACTAATAATGGAAATACAGCTAGAAGATTTTTCCAGCAACCGCAACTATCTGCAGATCTAACAGGTGTTAATGAGGAACTAATCACCAGATTCAGCGTTATATTACGAACTATGGCTTGCGGATATAAAGTTAATACTGACGCTTTTCGCATATATTGTTTGAAAACAGCAGAACTATTTGTAAACCAATATCCATGGTTCTATATGCCATCTTCCGTGCATAAAATTTTAATACACGGCGCTGACATTATAAGTAATGTATCCCTCCCAATTGGTATGATGTCGGAAGAAGCGCAAGAAGCGCGAAACAAGGATTTAAGGAACTACAGACAACACCATACCCGCAAAAATTCAAGACGAAATACAATGGAGGATTTGATGCATGCTCTTCTTTTTTCTTCCGATCCAGTTATATCCTCGATATCTAAGAGACCTTCAAACTACTCACGGAATTATATAAAATTAGATGAAGCGGTACTAAATTTGCTTGCAGATCAAAACATGCAAGACGACGATGTTAGTTCTAATAGCTCTGATTCAGAGTAAGAACAAATAAATTTCCATTCATTTATTTGTTCCTGGAATGCAAAAAATTTAAACTTTGTATATTCTAAACTCTAAAATTCAATAAAATTGTGTAATATTTATTTGTTTATGTGTTCCATAGTCGAATTCAAGCATTAGCCACTGACTTTGCATAGTTTCGAATTAAATTCCGCTAAATGTACATTTTCGACCGGCGCTCGAGCGCCGGGACTTGAAATCGGGAAGGGGGGCTATATCAAAACCTTGACCTATATGGTCCATTTTCAGTCCTATTAAAGCTTCTACAATAGTAAGTATTCATGCCACATTTGAGGCATCTAGCTCCATTATTCTTCAAGATATTAATTAAATTCCGCTAGATGGCCCATTTCGACCACTGTGCGGGAGCGACATTTATATGGGGGCTATATGTAAATCTGAACCGATTTGACCTATTTTCACCATAGATGTTCTTAGTTTAAATATAAGATGTTTTGCCAAATCTGAAGACAATCTGATACAATATGAAAAAGTCAAATCGGGAGCGAAATTTGTATGGGAGCTATATATAAATCTGAACGGATCTGTCCGATATTCACCATGGGAGTTTATAGTGGGAATATAAGATGTTTTACCAAATCTGAAGACAATCTGATACAATATGTGGTTTCTAGAGCGGAAAATGTCAAAGAGGGAGCGACATTTGTATGGGGGCTATATCTAAATCTGAACCGATCTTACCCATTATCTGCATAGGAGTTTCTAGTTGGATTATAAGATGTTATGCCAAATTTAAAGAAAATCGGGTACAATATGTGGTTTCTATAGCGGAAAATGTTAAATCGGGAGTGAAATTCATATGGGAGCTATATATAAAGCTGAACCGATCTAACACATTTTTACCACAGGTGTTTCTCGTTACAATATAAGATGTTTTGCCAATTTTAAAGAAAATCTGTTGTAATATGTGGTATCTAGAGTGAAAAGAGTCAAATCGGGAGTGAAATTCGTATGGGGGCTATATCTAAATCTGAACCGATTTTCTTCAAATTAAATAGCGTTCGTCCTTATTCCGAAAAACGTCGTTATGCAAAGTTTCATTTGGTTCTGTCTACAATTGCGACCTGTATCGTGATTACAAGAATAGATGGACGGACGGACGGACGGACGGACAGACAGACAGACAGACAGACGGACATTGCTAAATCGACTCAGAAAGTGATTCTAAGACGATCGGTATAATTAACGATGGGTCTATCTCGTTTCCTTTTGGGTGTTACAAACAAATGCACAAAGACATAATACTCTCGTGGAGTGTATAAAAACGTGCATTATAAATCGATTCTTCTTCGTAGGGGGTGAAATGGAGCAAAAACGGATAAAAACGGCAACAGCTGGAAACACGAAATTCGTTGTATACATTCGCCTAATTGAGTAGATACATAATATAAAAGTAATTTTTCCAAATTCGTACTTTTAAGAGGTAAAATGGGATAGAGGGTTAAAATGGTACCAACCAAATGGCTGCACCTATAATAATGAAATTCGGTACATTCCTCTGATTGAGTACACACGTAATTCGAAATTCGTACTTTTTGGGGTTAAACTGGAAAAAGGGGATACAAATAATATAGTACCCATACAAAAATCTTTCCTGATATCACTTTTTTTCCGAATTCAATTGTAATGAGGTAGGAAGTGAAGGGTATACCCGCCCGACTTTAGCCTTTTCTCAAATGTTCATTTTGAAAAATTAGAACATTAATTTCTTCAGATTGTCCTCTTTCAAGCTGATGGGTAGAAACTTTTAAGTTAATTTTTGTCCTTAAAATTGTGATTAGGGTTTGCATCCCGGGATTTCCCGCGGGAATATTCCCGGGAATTCGCACATTTTTCATTTCCCGTATCCCGAAAAATTCGTACGGTAATCCCGCGGGAATTCAGTAGAAAATTTTACATATTTCTTCGCATATTTTTTTCCATCACTTCCACAATAAAATTAAAAATGTTGTATAAAAATTTAGATCACATAGCTTTTTATCAGGTATGTCAAATATTGCAGTTGGATGAAAAAATATTTTTAAGCTGCGTTCGGATGTAGACTCCATAGCTCCATATGAAAAAAATTAAAATGCGGGAAAAATAGATTTTGGGTGTGTATCCGAACGCCAAAAATAAAGAATTTAAAGTTTTCGAAGCGACAGGACAAAGAACAAACATTTCATTTAATGCTCTACTCACTGTTAATGTGAACGATCGTTCTCCGTCGCGTCCACATTTTCCAATCAAATAAGAAATGTCTGATCTTTAATTAATTTGGAAACTTGAAAAGATGTTTGAATTGATCTCACATTGCGCTTTATTATATGAATTCTATAACAGGTTCGTTGTGAAATATATATTTATTTTACTTTAATATAATGTGAAAGTTTCATTGGAAAAAATAAGCTCAACTCATGGTTAACACTATGTTGACGATTTCCCGTGCTGTCCCGGGATCCCGGGAAATTGAAAAAATAATTCCCGTTTCCCGGGAAATAAAAAGTACGGGAAAATGCAAGCCCTAATTGTGATGTCCTGTAAAAAGGAAAAATATTACCGATTGCAAAACTGAATACACATCTACATACGAACTCATGTCTTGTGCAAGTCCAATAAGTACTGTGGCACGTTGTTATTAATTAAAACTTTTCACTTCATAGAATTACATAACTCCTCTAACATAAAAAACAATCAGGTCGATGCGTCAGCTCCCGTGCGACTGATGAGTTACTGACATTTGTCTTAAAAAGTGTATGAAGCTTTATTCTTTGGTTTGATACCATTCATTCGTTGAAATACATACGTGTTATTTTTTTGGGATACTCTAATATAGGGGCCGGAAAGAGTATTTCACATATCTGAGAAATTATGAAATATCATCTCAGATTATCTGAGTCAGATATAGAGAGAAATCTCTTTGGTCAAATCTAAAATTTTGATAATATATTAAAACTTTTAAATTTTCCCGAGAGATGCAAGATGAGAGATGAAACAACCAACCCACATAGTACCTCATTCGCATTCATGAATTTCGTCGATCCATCCTATTACACCGTGATACATATGACCACTTGAGATAGACAATGGTGGGCAAATGGAAATAGGATAAAAATGCATTTTTTTGTTCGTTATCAAGTTTAGAATATGTGGAAAAACATTAAAAACAAACAACAGTTCAAAGCGTCTGTTGTCACGATGACAACGTGCGATGCCCATCAGATGCTCAGTCGCATTATATGAATACGGACGTTTTTATATAAACACTAGCTGAACCCACGCCCGCTTCGCCAGACAGAAATTAAAATCAGGTTTCATAGTGTTTTTCTTGTGCTCGGTAATAAAGAGTGATTTTTTTGAGGTTAGGATTTTCATGCATTAGTATTTGACAGATCACGTGGGATTTCAGACATGGTATCAAAGAGAAAGATGCTCAGTATGCTTTGACATTTCATCATGAATAGACTTACTAACGAGCAACGCTTGCAAATCATTGAATTTTATTACCAAAATCAGTGTTCGGTTTGAAATTTTTTATCGACAAATTTTGTTCAGCGATGAGGCTCATTTCTGGTTGAATGGCTACGTAAATAAACAAAATTGCCGCATTTGGAGTGAAGAGCAACCAGAAGCCGTTCAAGAACTGCCCATGCATCCCGAAAAATGCACTGTTTGGTGTGGTTTGTACGCTGGTGGAATCATTGGACCGTATTTTTTCAAAGATGCTGTTGGACGCAACGTTACGGTGAATGGCGATCGCTATCGTTCGATGCTAACAAACTTTTTGTTGCCAAAAATGGAAGAACTGAACTTGGTTGACATGTGGTTTCAACAAGATGGCGCTACATGCCACACAGCTCGCGATTCTATGGCCATTTTGAGGGAAAACTTCGGAGAACAATTCATCTCTAGAAATGGACCGGTAAGTTGGCCACCAAGATCATGCGATTTGACGCCTTTAGACTATTTTTTGTGGGGCTACGTCAAGTCTAAAGTCTACAGAAATAAGCCAGCAACTATTCCAGCTTTGGAAGACAACATTTCCGAAGAAATTCGGGCTATTCCGGCCGAAATGCTCGAAAAAGTTGCCCAAAATTGGACTTTCCGAATGGACCACCTAAGACGCAGCCGCGGTCAACATTTAAATGAAATTATCTTCAAAAAGTAAATGTCATGGACCAATCTAACGTTTCAAATAAAGAACCGATGAGATTTTGCAAATTTTATGCGTTTTTTTAAAAAAAAAGTTATCAAGCTCTTAAAAAATCACCCTTTATATTATCTAAGAAGGTTACAAATAAATTAACTCACAAAACAATATAGGAATCTCTGTGTCGAATATACTCTAAAACATTTTTTAATTTCGAATGGGAAGGGACACGGCCACTTTCCGTCCATCCTTGCAGAACTATTTACACTGGATCTAGTAACACAAATTTTCATCACTCTAGGTGTTATAGAAATGACAATATTCGATAATAACTTTTAACTTTGTATGTGAGATACCACACCCACTTTTCCAATACCGCCCATTTTTGGCACAACTACGCAGGTTTATGCTAGATGCACTCACACGAAAGTTCAGCATTATAGCTATTATATAACTGAATATATTCGACAATAGGTTTTAATATCGTATGGGAGGTACCACGCCCACTTTCCCAATACCGCCCATTTTTGGCACAACTACGCACATTGATGCTAGATGCACTTACACAAAATTTCAGCACTCTAGGTGTCATGGAACTGACAATATTCAAAATTTTCATACACATATTAGGGCTGTTTTTCTTTTAGCTGCGATAGAATTTTGTATGGAGAAATTTGGCCATCGCGGCTAAGTTAAGACTGGATAATTATGCAGTGTTAATTTCTCAGCTAAGTCGTGTCAGCTTTACCGGACTTTATTTTGCCAATCCAAGATATTATGGTGCAGCCAAATTTATTTTTGTTTTCTATTTTAGCTATTTTTGAGGACCCCTGTGGTAATTATAGTGGGAAAAAAGCAATATTCTATCATTCCACGTGAATGTAATACAAAAAAGAAGATGGAATAAACATTGCAAATATGCAAAAAGAAGAAGAAGTCTTGTAGAAATGCCTCTGTAGATTTTTCAATTTACCCGGAAACATGACACCTGTGGATATACTTCGCTGTTGTGTACTATTTATGAATATGACAACAAGCAACCTAAAACATTTATTAATAACGACTTTTACATTAATTTTTGTTAAGCCGGAAAGAAAAGAAGACTCCTTTTTCTTCGGACGAGTGTAACCAGAGAATTTCATGATAGAAGCTCAATTCGTTCGGCAGCTTTCGACAGACGGACAGATAATGTAAATATATATAACAAGGGTATATTATTTTAGAAAAAATTTAACCCAAAAACAAGTAAGGAAAGGCTAAAGTCAGGCGGGGCCGACTATATGATACACTCCACTTTCTACCCGAATATAATTCAATTCGGTAATAAAGTGAAAACGGGAAGGATTTTTGTATCCTTTAAATGTATGTGTTTGAAAAAAATGTTAAATCGGAAAGGACATTTGTATGGGGCTATATTGAAACCTGGAACGAAATAGGTGAAATATAATATGTATAGTTTTGCAACATTTGTTTTGGGACTATATCTAAATCTGAACCGATCTTACCCACTTTCACCATAGGTGTTTTTAGTTGGGTTATAAGATCTTGTGCCAATTTTAAAGAAAATCGGGTACACTATTTGGATTCTAGAGTGGAAAATGTCAAATCGGGAGCGACATTTGTATCGGGCATATATCTAAATCTGAACTTATCATACCAGCTTTCAGAATAGGTGTTTCTAATTGGATTATAAGATGTTGTGCCAAATTTACAGAAAAATAGGGTACAATATGTGGTTTCTAGAGCAGAAAATGTCAAATCGGGAGCGACTTTTGTATGGGGGTTATATGTAAATCTGAACCGATATGCCTCAAATTAAATAGCGTTCGCCCTTGATCCACAAAACTTGTGCAAATTTTTGTTAAGATCGGACTATAATTGCGACCTGTAATTTGATTACAACAATAGATGGAGAGACGGACATTGCTAAATCGATTCAAAATGTGATTATAAGGCGATCGGTATAATTAACAATAGGTCTATCTCGCTTCCTTTTGGGTGCTACACACAAATGCACAAAGACATAATACTCTCGTGGAGTGTATAAAAATTACACCGGAAAAGCATGATTTTTAGGGCTATTTTGAGGACCGTTTAGCTCACAGATGGCTTGATGTAGGAAGGAAATAATTAGCACATAATCATTAAACAAATTGCGTAGTTTTTACTTTTACGGCAAAAATTGGTTCAATTGGGTTTTTTTGTAATATCTCACGTACATATAACGGAGTTTCAACATTTGTGTTTTTGGAATTGAAATAGAAAGGAAATACAACCAACTGTAGCACCCACTATCTACCAATATTTATGGTATTTAAGATTTTTTGAAAAAAAAAAAAAAAAATATATATATATATATCATATATATAAATATTGCTTTTAGAATAAACCTATCGGTAGCCTTGCCTTATAAGCGTGGTTTGAAATAATAAAAATATTATATTTATTTATAAAATTATTTTTTCAATATTTGTAGTTGTTTTGGTTTCAACGAATATCGACAGCGTCTGTGGAACGCAAATCATGGTGGAGGGTATATAAAGTTCGGTCCGACCGAACTAAACGACGTTTTTACTTGTTTGGTTTTCATAGTGACATTTTTTTTTTAATAAATTGCTGCGGTCAATTCCTGAATGATGCCTATATGATGAACATCGAAGAAATTGTCGTCGCAGCGCTCATTTTTGTAAAACGAGTTTGAACATTTTGGCTCAAAAAAGCCATCTCCTGTATTAAATTGTTTACCAATATGGAGTCAGTGACGTCATTTATATCCGATATTCATCAGGAGAGTCGACAGGTAGTGATTTCTTCTATTTATTTTTCATAACACATTTTACAAAATGTTCCCAAAAAAATGAGAGTTTGTAGGTGTCACTTGGAAACCCCACAAAAACTCAATCAAAATGTCCAATGAGTTATTCTAGGACAATCATAACAATTTTTATTTAAAGTGTTTCCAAGGGGGTATAAATTCAGAAAAAAATGTTGGACAAAAATCCAACATAAAAAATTACAAACAACCTAATACTGTTTTAACTTTAATTTCTTCTTCATATTTCTATGTATGTCAACCTCCAGCATCTACTAACTACTTCTAGGTACCTGTGCCTTTCCAACCCCACCAGCCCCATAAGCTATTGCATATACCCAATTTACTTCAGCCTATTCAATAACAAAAGGACTTTACAATTTTGCGATGTAACATTACAGTTTTTAAACATTGTTTCTGTTGAGAATATTTTACTGTGCCACATAACTGAAATGCCAGAGTTGACAACTCTATCGTATTTATTGGCATCTAATATTGATGTATCCGAAATGTTACAATCACCCCCAAAAAGTCCACATTCCTTCAAGCTGGGGTGTGTCAAATCGAACTTCATTTAATAACCAAGCATACCCTCACAGCATGTGTATGACCTGGTATCTCGGTGTTGGTAGATAAAGGTTGTTATGATGTAAAAGTTGCAATAAATGGATAAAGGATAAGTGGCAATTCATAGAGAATGTTGCCATACCAAAGTCAACACATTCCTTGCAAATGATTTTGCAATAAATGTTTCAAAGTACTTATGGATGTGTGTGTATGGCTAAAACAATCCCAACATACCAAATGACTTGAGAATAATATTATAATAAGCTTACCAACACAACCCTCAGCAAAAAAAGAGTTGAGAATCCAGTTGAAAATGCTTGTATAACAATTGTAGAAAAATCGAAACGGAACCCTCTTGATAATATTAAATGTGTAAGCTTACTATAAGCTTATCCTTGTAATTGTAAAATAAGCTTAAATTAATTTTTTTGGGTAATTTTCGTTAATATTAATTAATTTTATTAATTCAGTCCATTTTTTGTACATTTCAGTTGTAATTAAAAATTTGTTGTAAAAAATAAACCAGGACAATATCCCAGTTCACAATTTTAATGTTCATATTCACATTTTGGGTAATTGTTTCGCAGCTTAATACGATTTTTAGCGAACGTTCGTGTGTCTTTTATGAACTTGTCCTCCGTGTTGCCCACTGATAAAGCTGTATCTATAACATGTAGAAATTTATTGTTTAACATTTTTAATTGAACTTACTTCCTATAGCAACATAACTGGTCTGCTATTAAATCTTCATCCAATACATTAGTTTTTTTGGTTTTTATTATTAAAAAGAAGTTCAATTACTTCTTTTGTTTATCTTCGAACACTTTTTTATATTTATTATGCATTATTAATTATTTTATTAAAATATTACCAATTTTTTAACACTACACAATTACACGTACACTCACTTTGAAATCGAACACTAAACACAAAACAAATTTGTCCAAAAATGAAGCGTGCCTTGTTGACACTTTTCACCAAATGAAACACTACAAGAAAGGAAGAAAGTTCGTGTGCGAACTTGAGAAACTGTTGTGTATTATAAGAATTCCTCAAGCATTGTTAAAAACTCGTTGTGAATTCACTATTTTTATAATATTGTTCTCAAGTTGTATTGCGGTTTTATTCCTATTTGGTATGTTGGGATATCAGTATAAGAATGGGTGAATGTGAGAGTGTGTGTGTGTGTACTTAAAGTCAATAATGTAAGCGACAGTTGTTGTTAAGGATGCTGTTGCATGAACGAACATCGTTATTGACACCAAGGGATAGTACTTGCGTACTACGCACGCATACACACACACATCTACGCACATAAAAGATGTTACCACAGGCACATGTGTGTGCGTGTTTACAGACCTTGTTGTGTGGTCTGATGATACTTTCCAAGTTGTTAGTGAGCGTCTAAGAGTGTTTTGTGTGTGCAACATAAGAGTTCTATTTCTCTGTAACGCATTTGATTTGTTAGCGTAACAATGACCTTTGAACTTCTGTTGCTACTCTACTACTCTTCTGTCTCCACTACTTTTGTTTCTCCTCAACATGTTGGCATGCCACAAAAAAGGGATAGCGGTTGTGTCCTGTAGAACGTGAATATGGTACTTTGGTGTCTTTTAAGTCACACTGATGTTCATATGTGTTGGTACGATCCTTGATTATGTCGTTGTATTTGTATATCCTCACACTACAGAGTAGGAGCGTAGAAAAATTAAGGATAGAAAAAGTTAACGCATTTAAGGACCTAAGACCCCAAGGATGTTTGGACGACGACTTTTAAGGCTGTTTGAGTCGTGTACGTCCACCCGGATACAGAATTTTTTCTTTAATTTTATACAAGTTTTTTTGTTTTAAATATTCGATTAGCTGCTATGTTTGGATTGAAGTTAGTTAGTTTATTGTGTAATTTGTCCGAATATTTTCAATCTTATGTTTTGGACAGTCTCTTAGGAAATGATTTAGACTGCAGGTGCTACTAAGATCGCAGTTGCTGATTCTAAAATTTAGAATTTTATTTACTTTTTTACCGTGTGTTATTTTGGAGTGACCGAGTCTTAGATGGGTCAATTTAAAGACATCGTTTCTGTTTATTTTTTAAGAATGAATGCATATTTGTTTTTTTGATGTTTATGTTTTTATACCACGGGAAGTGGAATGAAAAATGCTGTGCAATGGTGAATAATGTGACATATAAAGTGATTCCAGTTTTTGCAGTTCAGGCTTGGGTAAGAAATTAGTGGGGTGATATCTGCACTTTTAGCTATATTATCGGCAAATTCGTTGCCCTTAATACGTATGTGACCAAAGCGAGCCAAATTAGCATTATTTTTGACAGTTTCTTTATTAATATGTTCCTTATATAGGATTCATAGTAATTACAGTTTGAGATATTGGTAATAGATTTTAGTGCGAATAAAGAGTCCGAGCATAGAGCAAATTTACCCTTTATTGAGTGGGTAGGGTGTTTATTTATTTAGGGAAGTATTATTTTGGTTACGGTCTAAATGCCAAAGTGGGCGTTGATTAATTTTTCTGTTGTTCAATGTTGTTGTTATTTCTAGTTGTGAACTATACTCTCGAGAACGGTGAAGTGGAGGTAATTTTCGGCATTCTTTTTGATGTTTTTTTATACCCTCCACCTCCAGGATGGGGATAGTTTGTCATTTCGTTTGTAACACTTTGAAATATCGACCTGAGACCCTATAAAGTATATAATCCTGATCGTCATAAAATTATAAGACGATTTAGCCATGTCCGTCCGTCTGTTGAAAGTACGCTAGCATCTAAACGAAGGGATTGTAGATCAGTTGGAATTGAAAGTGGGCGGAGTCGGCCCACAGCGAAAATTGTTTCCCTAACAAGGACTGAAAATACCCCTAATGTTTAGAGTATTTAGGATGTTTTCTGAATATGCCTGATTATACTTGCTTGATATTGATATGTATGCGCATTCCCCTTATAGTGAAAACGTGCACCATAAAGCGATTCTTATTTATAGGTGGAGAAATGGGACAAAAAGGGATTGAAATGGTACATATCAAACAAAAACAGCTAGAAACACGAAATTCGGTGTGTACATTATTCAAATTGAGTGGATACTGCTCGTGCTGTTACGCACCATTGATTTATATCGTCGAATAAATCTGTTGCAGAATCCTTATCTCTTTTGAAGATTGAAGTCATCAGCATATGCTATCAACTTAATTTATTTATTTAGCCTGTTGTAAGCATAAGAATAAAACTATAGATAATCATTATCCCTGGGGATACCATTATTTAACCCTAGGATTTTCAATGACTTTTGTACCACTAAGTACGCAATGTGGTCTAGCTAGGCCACAGAAGGAAAATTGGAATTGAAAATGTCACAATGCCTAAAAACGATGCGTTGATTGTGTAAAATTTATCGAATTTTTGGGCAATATGTCGTAGCGTTTGGGCATTGTGACATTTTTTCTAGGCAATAACGCCCAAATCAGCTACGACCAAAACTATAACGCCCAATCCACGGACCGTCATAAAACCCACATTTGCGACATATTGTCCAAAACCCTCATGACTTAAAAGTAGCCAGCCTTCGATCGGGATTAATTACTTTCTCCTATGAGGTATGTCCAAAACGGCTACGCAAAGTAAAGGTTTTCTGCGATTTTCTCCTATGAAGTATCCAAACAAGGTTACGCATTGTAATGGTTTTTTGCGTTGCCGGGATTAAAGATTTTCTCCTATGGGATATGTCCAAAAGCGGCTACGCAAAGTAAAGTTTTCTGCGTTGTGGGCTTTCGGCCGGAATTACAATTTTTTTCTATGGAGTATGTCAAAAGCCGGCTGCGCATAGTAAACGTTTTATGCGTATCCGATAAAATCTTTAATTCCGGCAACGCAAGAAATCTTTATAATGCGTAGCCGTCTGTTGACATACCCCATAGGAGAACATTTTTCCTGACCGAAGGCAGGATTAAAAACGCAGAAAACTTTGGATCAAATAAATCAACTGCGAAGTAACTCTTTTTTCAGTAACGACTTCAAAAGTTAGCGACTCCATTTTGTATGAAAAACCGAGCTGCTAATAAATTAATTAATTTTTCACTTCTATAAACACGACCAACGAAACACTAACAAATCAGACATCTGAGAACATTTCGTATCTAGACTGTAAATTCTGTTGAACAATTCTTAGTCTCCGTTATGCCTTGTATATCTGGTTTCAGGATCGTGTCCAAATTCTTTTTGAGTGGACGATACTACACTTTATAAATTATTAATAACGCCTCTAACGATACAAAACACATAACTGTTATACAACAGATTCATTCAGATGGGTTTCTGAGTATTATTCATTGTACAAAAATGACATAAAGCCCAAAAGAAGGTCATAATGTCCAAATTTTGCGTCAGAAAGCCCAAATAAATTATTTGGATCTTGATAATATTTTGCAGATCAGCAAATAAGAATACCTTCTTTGAAAGTGATCAATAAGTGTCAACTTTTTATTGTAGCGCCCTTGCAAAAGGGCCCCATTTTTACTTTTACCGTTCTAGAATCCATAGTTTACACAGAAAGTTTTTCAAATTTTGCAGATCATGTTATATTTCAACTAAGAATACCTGTTATGAATGTTAAATTTATGGGTCCATATTTTGACATAACCCCCATACAAAAGGGCCCTCATTTTACGCTATTACCGATGCACAACCTACATCTTACAACGGATCATGGTCAACAAGGAATACCTATCGTGAATTAGAACTATATAGGCTCATATTTTTCGCACAGACCCGAAATGATGTGATAGGCCCACTACAAATTTCCGTCTGATTTATCCTATTACCAATGTAATAGGATTTTCATTTGCCATCGGATTTTGATCAATTTTTCCATATCATGTTATATTTACTCTCGGAATACTCTCGACCTTCATAGTACCATGGACCAATACGCATATATATTGTCACCGCTCATATGCACCTTCCGATTTTTGATAACACTCAAGATTCAACTTATTACACCCAATCTCGATGAAAATAATTGTTATATTTTTCACTAGGCGCAGCTACAATGAGATGGGATCATACCGATTTTGTTTGTGTATGGGTCCATCATATGTATGAGTAACATAATGCAAACGATATTCATAAATTTGACCATATTCGTTAAATTTGTCTAAAAAATATAATTTATATCAAATACATAAAATCGTCCCATAAGCAACCGTCCGACTTTAGCCTTTCCTTACTTCTTTTAATTTCTTAAATTGAGAGGGCACAAACCCTCTTGCTTGTACCAACAAGAGTAATACTTTTTTGCGCCCAAAATTCGATGTCAAGTTTGGCTTGACCAGACCCCATTGCGAATCTTAGGGTTAAGGGTGGGGAGTGGAATAGTTCGCTCCTATTAGACATAAAATTTTAAATAAGTTTAGTTATCTTTGGGTCTATTTTCCAAGCTCTTAAATGCTCTATAATACTCTGAACTTCTATTCGATCAAATGCTCTTCGAAAAGGATATAATTGGCAGATGTTTTCGAACTGATAAACTGATTGAACTGAACTTTCGAACTGAGATTGAGATATAATTTTCCCTTCCTGAATCCAACTGACGATTATCAAGAAGGATGTAATATTCCATGAACCACCATAATTTGCTTGCTGTTATACTGTCTAACCCTTTTGATATACACGGATTTATATACAAAATTAAAACCGAGCTGACTTCCGCTATATTTGGATATTTGAAAATCTTTTTGTAATCACTTTCAGCTTACGCCCCTTCTAATACCACCTACGTAAAATTAAAGCTTTTATAATTTCTATAAGGATGATCGGAATATCCTGAAATTTTATCTTTGTAAATATATTCATGGACGTTGTAGAATAAGAAAAGCCTGAATTTTATTATTTCTTTCATTTTTATTATTATACCCTCTACCTCCAGGATGGGGTTATACTAACTTTGTCATTCCGTTTGTAACTCTTTGAAATATCGACCTGAGACCCAATAAAGTATATATATTCTTGATCGTCATAAAATTCTAAGACGATCTAGCCATGCCCGTCCGTCCGTCTGCCGAAAGCAGCTAGAACGTTCAAATTTTCTATAAATGCGTCTTATAGTCGTAGATCGGTTGGGATTGAAACGGGGCGAAATCGGCCCAAGGGGAAAATTTGTCCCTCACAAGGACTAAAAATACCCATAATAATCCCTAATATTTTAGCGTATTTAAGCATGTTTTTTGAATATGTCTGTTTATATTTGCTTGATATTTGGTGTGCGCATTCCTCTTATAGCAAAAACGTGCACCATAAAGTGATTCTTATTTGTAGGGGGTGAAATGGGGCAAAAAAGGGATAAAAATGGTACTTATTAAAAAACAGCTAGAAACACGAAATTCGGTGTGTACATTCCTCTAATTGAGTAGATACATAATATAAAAGTATTTTTTTCCAAATTCGTACTTTTAAGTGGTAAAATGGGAATAGAGGGATAAAAATGGTACCAACTAAACGGCTGTACCTAGAGTAATAAAATTCGGTGTATACATTCCTCTGATTGCATAGACAAGTAAAATACACGGATTTTCAAAATTCGTACTTTTTGGGGTTAAAATGAAAAAGGGGATAAAAATAGTACCAACCAAATGACCGCAGCTAGAGTCATGCAATTCGAAGTATTCATTCCTCTGACTGCGTAGACACGGAAAATAAACGGATTTTTCGAAATTCGTACTTTCAAGGGATACAATGGTACAGAGGGATAAAAATAGTACCAACTAAACGACTACAGCTAGAATGATGAAATTCTAATTGAGTAGAAACGTCAAGGGGGTACAAATAGTACCAACCAAATGGGCGCAGTTGGAATCATGATTCGGTGTATGCATTCCTCTGACTGCATAGACACGCAAAATAAAGAGTTTTTTTTCCAAATTCGTACTTTTTCTTTTACGGAAAAAATTGGTTGAATCGTGAAGTTAGATTATATTGCACTATGTACGTCTGATAATGGATTTTCAAAATTTGTACTTTTGGAATTAAAATAGAATGGAAATACAACCAACTGTAGCACCCACTATCTACCAATATTTATGGTATTTAAGCTTTTTGAAAATATAAATATAAGAATATTTATTTTTTGAATTGACGTATTGGTAGCCTTGCCTTATAAGCGTGGTTTGAAATAATTAAAATAGTATATTTATTTATGAAATTATTTGCTTTCAATATCTGTTTTGGTTTGGGTATTAAAAAAATTATATTTTCCTGTAATATCACTGTACTTCTACGAAAACCGACAACCTCTGTGTAATAAAATCCATGGTGGAGGGTATATAAAGTTCGGCCCGGCCGAACTTAACGCTGATGTCACTTGTTTTTTAATTTATTTCATTTTATTCAATTTAATTATTATTATAATGGATTTCTTACAAATTTTTGCTGTAATAGTTCTTAAGAAATTATTGTATTTCGATTTAAGAAAATTTTGTTATTCACTAACCGGCTGATTTTGTGGCTGAGATAAATAAATTAAAAAAATTCCAAGAACGTCACAAAAAGGTGTTATTAGTGTTTTTTTCTACAATGACAACGAAAACGGCTTTTTTGGACTTATCATAAAGCAACACCGTGTATTTATGTCCACCACTGTACATATAGATTTATGTATTACCGTTCAAAAGATGGGGGTGGGGGAGAAAGTGCGTGAGCGTTTATTACTATGACTGTATCTGATTCAAAATGCTAAAAATAGCACATTCAACTTATTCCCCAAGGACAACCATTGAGGATACTTGGATAACTCAAATACCCTGTACAAAGTGTCCACACCACAAACAGTATCTCCTTTCTCTCCGAGGCAAAGTTAGACAGACGGCGGAGTAGAGGAGAGTTAAGCGGAACACGTTTGTTCAACAACATTGCCAGCAAGAGTTGTAGTAACAGCAGCATCCGGCCAATGACGCACGCTTGTCGAAGTCATTGGGGATAGTTAGTGGTAATGGGTGTCACACGACAACTCCCCCACTTTCGTCATTCCGCACTTATCCTCACAACAACTGGAGTACAGAGCTCCATTTCAGTTTTTAGAATGAATTTTTTTATGGTTTTATTAAATCAGAATAATATGAAAATCATAAATGCACGTCACCGACATGAGAATGTCATGTTTAACATACAGATGTTACTACTTTCATTGTCATTGTCGTTCGGCTTTTCGCATCCGTTGGCAAATATTCGGGAGAAACTTTTACTGCAGATGAATAAAATTTATGACATTGCGCCAATGCACCGCACCCTACACATTTACATACATTTTATGGCATGCCATAGAAAATATTGGCGCACTGTAGGACATTTTTAGATAAAGGGTTGCTAGGATTTTATCAATCAATCAAAGTGATAGCTTAACAACAACTGTCCGTTGACTGGGTGTCCAGAAGACAAATTAATCTGTGACGAATTAATTGTCTACAATGAAGGCGTTATAAGTTGAGTTTTGTAAGTCGCAGCAGTTAGTTCTTGTACGCATGCGATAAGAGTGATCAAACCCGAGACCGAAATCCGGGCAGTCCGGTTGTTTTTAGAAAGCCGAGGGTTTCATTCGGTCTCAACTAGAGTAATAACAACTAAGTAAGTTTCAGTCAGAATCAAAATTCCAAGAATTCTATGGGCCGATCTACTTATGTCAGAAATGGACCGGTATATATATATATATATATATATATATATATTATAAATTATTTATTTTTACATAGGATAGGGACATTTGTGTGGGAGGTACTAGGAGTTATGTATCAAAAGCATAAATATTTTATACGTTAAATGTGATTATGAAAACATTTTCAAATATAAAATTGCAGCTAATTTGGACTATTCGTGTTGAAGATATGTCGGTTTTAATTTAACCATAGCTTATGCCAGAAGGGGTATAGTAATATCGGCTATATTCTGAGTAGGTATAACAACTATAAAAACATTGTAAAATATCAAATTTCAGAGTAATACGTTCATTCGTATAAAAGTTATAAGAGCTTTCATTTTATGTGGGTTAGGTTGTTTTGTGTGCGAGGTACTAGGAGGGGCGTGCCAAAAACCGCTATATTTTGTAAGTGAATGTAAAAACTTTAATAAATACCAAGCTGATTCCGATATCCGCGTGGAATTAAATGGATTTTAATTTAACATTAGAGTATGGGATATTTGTGTGGGAGGTACCAGTGGTGGCAATTTCGCCCATCTTCGAACTTAAACTAAGTTTGGGAAAAATATTACCATGTGCAAAGTTTGTACACCAGCCAGCCAGACGTACGGACGGACATGGCTGAAACGCCTTAAAAAGTCGTGAAACGGATTCGGTCTAAAAATACTTAGGGTCTTAAGTCACTCCTTCAATGCGTTACACTTTTTTCTGTACCAAATGATATAAACCCTCCTACCCTGTAGAGTGAAATAATATTATTGCGCTAGTATTAATTTTTGTTTTCCTTTCTTTTCCTCGTTTAATGTCGGCTTGAATCATTTCGTTAAACTGACTCCCCTCACTTTTACGCAAATTTCAGAATTACTAACTATGTCTGGACAGACAGAAATCCGGAAATCAGATTTATATCTTATTCATCAGAGTTACTATATTACTGCTCTAGAATCAATATTTTACATTGGGTCTCGATCATATTTTCCACATCAATTTATATTTCGATTAGAAATGCCTACTATGAACTATATGGGTTCATGATATCGTATAGCCGCCATAAAAAGTGACACCGAATACTATCACACTTGTGAGATAATTTTAGATTTTAAATAGCAACATTTATTGTAGACTCGGACTATGTAGGTACATGTTATACCTTCTACGTCCAGGATGGTGTTATACTAAATTTGTCTTTCCGTTTGTAACAACCTTAAATATCGACTTGAGACTCTATAAATTACATATATTATTGATGGTCGTAAAATTCTAAGACGACCTAGCCATGTCCGTCCGTCTGTTGAAGGCACGCTAGCATCTAAACGAAAGGAACAATGACGTCCAAATTTCCCATAAACACGTCTTATAGTCGTAGGTTGCGTTTGTAACTGGGCGAAATATGTCCAAAGGGGAAAAAATTCCCTCAAAAGGACTAAAATACTCATAATAACCCCTAATATATTATAGTATTTAAGCATTTTCCTTCAATATGTCTGCTTGTACTTATTTGATATTGGACATGTGCATTCCCCTTATAATAAAAACGTGCACCATAAAGTGATAAGTATTCGCAGGGGGCAAAAAGGGATAAAAATGGTACATATCAAATGACAACAGCTAGAAACACGAAATTCGGTGTGTACATTCCTCTAATTGGGTACATATATATAATATAAAAGTATTTTTTCCAAATTCGTATTTTAAGGAGTAAAATGGGAATAGAGGGATAAAAATGGTACCAACCAAAAGGCCGCATCTAGAATAATGAATTCCTCTGATTGCGTAGACACGTAAAATAAACGGATTTTTCGAAATTCGTACTATTTGGGGTTAAAATGAAAAAAGGATAAAAATAGTACCAACCATGCACCATGACCGCAGCTATGGTCATGAAATTCGAAGTATACATTCCTCTGACTACGTAGACACGAAAAATAAAAGGTTTTTTCCAAATTCGTACCTTCAAAGGATACAATGGGTACAGTGTGATAAAAATAGTACCATAGTACGGCTACAGCTAGAATGATGAAATTCGGTGTGTACATCCCTCGAATTGCGTAGACACGTAAAATAAAGATATTTTAGAATTAGTACTATTAAGGGGGTAAAATAAGAAAATGGGGATAAAATGGTACCAACCAAATGGCCGCGGCTAGAATCATGCAATTCCGTGTATACATTAATTCAAAATAAATACAGACACGCTAAATAAAAAGATGTTTCCAAATTCGTACTTTTTATTTTTATGGCAAAAATTGGTTGAATCATGAAGTTAGGTTATTTTGCACTAAGTACGTGAGATAATGGATGTTCAAAATTTGTACTTTTGGAAATAAAATATAATGGAAATACAACCAACTGCAGCACCCACTGTCTACCAATATTTATGGTGTTTAAGCGTTTTTGAAAGTATAAATATAAGAATATTTATTTTTTGAATTGACTTGAAGTATTATTTTGATATATATATATTGTAAACGTGTTGGTAGCCTTATATTAAAAAATTATGTTTATTTATAAAATTATTTTTTCAATAATTATATTTGATTTGGTTTGGCTATATTAACAAATTAGATTTTCCTGTATTATTTACTGCACTTTTACGAAAATCGGCAGCCTGTGTGGAATGCAATCCATGGTGGAGGGCCCGGCCCGGCCGAACTTACCGCCGGTTTTACTTGTTTTTAGTTTAGCCTCCCCAAATTCACACACTAAATAGATTCATGTGTTGGTATAGTTCCCATAGAAATGTTGTACCGCTTTACTCTATTACCGCTCTAGAACCTAAATCTTACAAAGGATCTTGATGAAATTTGGCAGATCATATGGTATTTTACATAGGAGTTAAAAATACGTCCTCATATACACATATCACATTCTAGAACAATCATATTTATTCAGATTTTATTCAAATTTGGCGGAACAGAACATATTAGTTTAGGAACATTCATACAGCAATAGTGGTACAGACTGATCCGTACAGTAATTAATATTCCAGTAGTTTTTCGTCAAATTTGCATATTTGCAATAATTCAATTTATTAGAAACTACAGTTTAGAATATGTTTTGAAACCTATCTGATTTATGTTTTCTTTATTTTTTTAATTCTAATTTTCATAAAAAGTACTTTTAATTTTTGCAGTATCATTTTGACATTATACGTCTGATCATTCGTTAATCAGAAGGTAGGCATAAGAGCTACAAACATTCTGAATATTACCTTCAAGTTGCAGTTGTTTTGGAACAAATTGAGAAAAAATATTTTTTTTTAAATATCATTTGAATTGATATTTGAAAAAAAAAGTCAAAATCGCCTATAACGACATTAAAGGGATCTGCGCTATTCGGTTGGTATAACTGAATTTCGTTAAAAAGGGTACTATCCTATTAAATATGAGGGCGGTACTATCCAGCATGATGTTATAAGCGATGTCGTTTTAAGTGATTTCAGCTGCACAAGTAACAAGTCAAAAGGACGTTAAGTTCGGCACGGCCTCTTATACCCTCCACCATGGATTGCATTCCACAGAGGCTGTATTACAGGAATATTTTACATTTTTTTAAATATAGCTAAAACAAAACAAATAGAAATATTGAAAAAATAATTTTGTAAATAAATATAAAATTTTAATTATCTTAAACACGCTTATAAAGCAAGGTTACGGCTACACTATATATATATCCAAATAATGCTTCAAGTCAATTCAAAAAGAATATATAAATCAGCAATCTCCAAAAAAATCTTAAATACGTTAATATTTGGGGAGAGTGGGTGCATTTTCAGCTACAGCCGTTTGGGTGGTTGTATTTTCGTTCTATTTTAAATCCAAAAGTACAAATTTTAAAAATCTAGAATTATTATCACCCTTTTTCCCATTTTACCCGTCAAAAGTATGACTTTCGGAAATCTTTGTATTTTACATTTCTACGTAAATAATAGGATGTATACATCAAATTTCTTCATTCTAACTGCAGCCATTAAGATGGTTCCATTTTTAACCCTCTGTTCCCTTGTATCCCTTCAAAGTACAAACTTGTAAAAACCTTTTCATGTATGTAATGTACACACCGAATTTTATGATTCTAGCTGCGGCCATTTTTAACCCTAAAAATCAATCACAAGAATGTATACACCGAAAATTATTATTCTAGGTGCAGCCGTTTGATTGGTACCATTTTTATCCCCCTATTCATATTTTACCCCTTAAAAGTACGAATTTGGAAAAATAATATTATTAATAATTAATTATTATTATTATTGTAAATAATTAATATTATGTATCTACTCAATAAAAAGAACGTACACACCGAATTTCGTGTTTTTAGCTGCTGTCGTTGTATAGGTACCACTTTTATCCCAATAAGATTCACTTTATGGTGCAAGTTTTTGATATAGGCGGAATGCGCTTACCCAATATCAAATAGGTACAAGCAGACATATTGAAAAACAGGCTTAAGCCTAATCTAAAATCTTTGGGGTTTATGGGTAGTTTCAGTCCTTGTGAGGGAAAAAATGTTCCCTTTGTGCCAATATCGCCCATTTGCAATCGCAACCGATCTACGACTATAATACGCACTTATGGATAATTGGACGACCTAGCTCTTTTCATTTAGAAGCTAGCGTACCTTCAACAGACGGACGGACATGGCTAGATCGTCTTAGAATTTTATGACGATCAAGAATATATATCGAGGGCTTATATTCATAAGTGGACATGAACAAAAACACAGTTTTCCAGGAAAGCGAAAAAACTGATTTTTTCTTAATTTTAAGAGTAATTATGAAACATTGTTCTACAGTTTAATCTAAAGAGGACTACTAAATTAAAATTGAGCACTATGAATGTTGAAATAAGCACATAGCCATATATAAATAAGACTTATTGTAAACTCGTTAACGTTTTTAATGAAATGCTGGCAATGTTGTGTAGAAAACGCATTTTCTGTGATGTACACAGCGAATTAAAAGATTCCAGCTTCATCCGTCAGATTGGTGTCATTTTTATCCCTTTTTCCAAAATTTTTACAAAAAGTGGATACTGCGGTAGGGCACGATAAACAGACAATTCATATTGGATATTTTTGGAAAATTTTCATTTTTGCGGCAAATATGGCTAAGATGATTTTCACACATGACATTTTTGTTTTATGATTTTCTCGCGATCTCGCCAACGGATCCGACTGAATTTTTGTTTGTTTATTAAGAACCAAAGTCGCTTGTAACATTAATGTAGCCAGTCGCGAAAATCGCTGCAATTATTGAAAAATTCAAAATTCGCGGTTGTAGTTGCCTATTTTTAAACTATCTCTGTTCAGTATTCCGAATCTTTTCTGACACAAATATTCGCCATGAAGTCAGCAACCATATGTCATAAAAATATTTTGGTATTCTCGATACGTTAAAAAGTTACGCGGGGTTTTCTTAACATACTTTTCACAATTTTTGACTTTACAGCCTATTTTATCCTGATAACTTGGGAACCGAAATGCTATTAACCGCGAAATGGAGGAATTTGATAATGCGATATGCCCTAAATCTAGAAAAATGCTTTAAACAAAATCGTTGTAGCGAATTACAACCTTCGGTTATATGCTGCTCCATTTTTGAACTATTTTATTTATATTATTGTTATGTTCATAGCCACTTTTGCAGTCACAATTAACGTGTGAGTAGATAGCCAAATCATAAAAATTTGCAAAAAATGGCTTTAGAAAAAAGTTTCTTCTCAAAATTTATATGACAGATAACATCCAAATTTGAGGATAGTTTGGCATCAAAAAATCATTTTCGAGAAATGGTTCATGAATGTAAGCCCTCGATATTTTATAGGATTTCAGGTCGACATTTCAAGGTGTTACAAACTGAATGACAAAGTTAGTATACCCAAATCCTGTGGTGGGTGGAATAGAAATATAAAATTTAAAGGAAAATTTTAAAAAATCATGTTTGTATTTAATTTCTAATATATCGTTTTGCTGGCACGATAAAATCCCATTAAAACCAGAAATTAAAATTTATAACGGCCATCCTATGTCTTGGTTGAAGCATTTTTTTTCGTTTTGGTCTGAGATCAAAGTGAAGGAATGACAATAACTTTTCCAAAACATTACATTTTAGCGATTTATTATACCCGTTTTATGAATTGTGCAAATGAGGTATGACTAACGTGTTTTTCAAAAGTAAAACGATAACAAATCTTGAATTGTTTTGAAAAACATTTCAGTTATACCACACATACATATAAATATAAATCTCACAATTCTTAAAACGAGGAATTAGTCGACCCCGACTTTTTACAGCCTTCCCTAGATATTGACGGAATGAAGGAAATCTAACCTGGAAATTGTGATAGTGAAACAAATCTCCAATATACATTATGCAATTTTATTGTAATCTCGTTTAGGACTATTTTCTTGATTGAATTTTCGATATGAATTTGAGGTACGTTGTTCGTGTCATTAGATAGTCATCCTTGTCTGGCCCATGTGATAATTTCCAATTCCCTCTATATCTAGCAATGTGTAAGAACATTCGCTTTAATTTCAAAAAAACAATCTCACTTTGATCTACGCCAACCATGAAGTTTCATGGTTTATATTGTTCGTGCCAACAGATTGTCGACCTCGCCTGACCAAAGTGATAATTTCCTTACATGTTTCCTAATACAAACAGCTATATTACTACAACCCGCTCATTCAATAAACATCAGTTTGCATTTTATGGATATTTGCATCGCAACGATTTTTTGCTTTTATTCCATTTGTGGTGTTCATGTGAATATCAAATTAAATTCTCGTCATTTAAAATACTGAACCAAAATCTTTATTGACTACTCCTAACCCTTAATTTGGGGTACTCCTTTTACATTTATTCACTGTCAATTCTTTGATGAAACTGCTGCGGAAGCAGGTCACACACTACACATCCGTACGTACACCATACCGCAAGTTTCAATCACTCATCCTCACATTCGTAGCTGCCGAGTGACTCGCTTAACCACCCATTTACCCGCAACCGTAGCGTGGCATCAGTCAAATTGCGTTTCTAGGATTGTCTTCGTATATGAGACGTTCCGTACACACAAAGTTTCTGTTTATCAAAAAACTGTTGGATGTATTATTGCAAAATTTGGACATCTCAGATGCTAGAGAGCTTTCAGACGGATATAGCAAGATCATAGTAGAATTTTATTATGACTAGGAATATATATAATTTATAGGTTTACAGGTGAGTCTGGGGGACTCGGGAGGTCTCCTCTCTGATTTTGGTTTATTTCATTCGAAATGGCACGCATAAATATTTTAGAACGGAGTTATGTATGCTTGGTTATGATGGCGAAATTGGTTATGGTACTTTTAGTAGTATGTTCCACACACACACGCATCGCCACACTTAAATCCACTAAGCGGATCTATGTATACATAAGTATTTGTGTATTAGGATGGATCATAAAATTATATGAATGCAAATTCTGCTTTATTTAAATTATTCAACTACAAATGGACTCGTTCGGTTATAAGGATTGACATTTTTATCTGCGTACCTACTATTCAGAAGTTAATCAGAAGAGAATGAGTAAATTGCGTTTTGGTAATAAAAAAATCTGACTTTTTGTACCCTACCAAAAAACGGGAAACCTTCAACCTTGCCAAAAAAAGTTGTGTTGGTCTAAAGCCTGACATTTGTTCAAAAAGGATATTTTTAAAATATGTATTACAAACAAATTATATTTGGCACAAAAATTGAGTGCAAAATCTCGACAAAATCAAAAAATAAATAGTTTTTTCAATTTTAAAAATCTTAAATGGGTGAAAATCTGTTATATAAAACAAATAAAATTTTTTCTTCGCATTATGAACAAATACGTAAAAATATGTTAGAAAAACACAAAAATAAAAATTTTAATTTACTTTAAAATCGAAAAATACGAAAAGTACTCAACTTTGGGCCGATTTCTAACATATATCCGATTTCTCAATTTAAAATAATCCAAAATAATCCTTGTCTAATTTTGATTTTCTACAGAACTCAAAAATGTCTACTAAAACAAAAGTTCATTCAATTTCAAAAAAAATGTTGAAAACATTTTCTTTGTCGCATTCGTGCTGTAAAAGTAATGCCCGTTCCGAATTTCATGATTCTAAGCCCAGTCGTTTGGTCTGGGCTGTGGAACAATTTTTATTCCATTTAATCCCTTAAAAGTACAAATTTCGAAAAAATGCCTTGTTATCAGCAATCTGTTCTGTAAAACGACAATTTAAAAGTACAATTTTCGAAAAATTCGTTCACTTTGCGTTCCTAAGCATTTTGAGGGATGTACACACCGAATTTTATGATTTCAGATCCATCCGTTTTATTGGTATAATTGTTATCCCTTTTTACTAGATTTCCCCCTCAAAAAGTACGAACTTTGAAAAAAATGGGCGCGTTGAAAAAATTGGGCACCATATATAAGCAGTACCAAATTTCAAGATTCTAAGGCTAACCGTTTGGTCATTGCTGTGGTAACATTTTTATCCCTTTCAACCCCATTTTATCCTTTAAAAGTACGAATAACGAAAAAATCTCTTCAAATCTGATATCTACGCTGTAAGAGAAATGTGCACACCAAATTTCATGATTCCAGCTTCAGTCATTTTGTCGGTACCATTTTTTTCCACTTTTTGGGATGTCTTCATGCCGCAAGAGGAATATCCATTTCAAGATTCTAGGCCCATCCGTTTGGTCATGGCGGTGGTACCATTTTTAATCCTATTTACCCCTTAAAAGTATGAATTTTGAAAAATACCTTTACACTGTAATAGAAATGTACACACCAAATTTCATGATTCTAGCTCTAGCCGTTTGGTCTGGGGAGTGATCAGTCACTCAATCACGTTCTATTTTCAAAAGAAATGTTAGTCGTGTTTTATTGACAATTCGCTTGTTACTTGCTTAGTTGGTTTAAGACTAATAACTTAGTCGTATTTTTGAACAATTTTAATTTTAATTAATTTATAAAAAGTTACCACGAAATAATTTTATTTGAAAATATACTTACACCAATTAAGTGAGTAACAAGTGAGTTGCCAATTATAAACGACTATTGAAATTTATTTTTAATAGAATTCCGTGAGGGCCCACAAAAAAATCAAAATCTAAATTATGAACCACCCTACTGTGTATACGTCCTTCTTTGCTAGTCATTCTACAGTAACATGTAACTAAAGTTCCCATTTCCCGGAGATTGCCATGTTCGGATGCTGTAAAAAACATCTGTCGTTTCAAAGTTATACCGACGCACGTACACACACGCTCTCCAAACACTCACACTCTCGCACGTACAAACACGGATACACTCGCAAACACTTAAGCTGTAAGATTCGTTCGGTTTTTGAATGCCAAAGACAATTTGTTGTAGTAGTTTCAATAACCATTTACAACAACAATATCGAGTTTCATGGATACATAAATACAGTCGCTGGCTATTGAACTACGCCTGAATTTCAAGACATCAGAAGCATCACAATTTATTTAGGTTTGCTAGAGTATTTTTTATGGAGCATATTATACATATATATGTACTACTGGGACATTGTGCACCTGTTCGACAAAAGCACTTAACACTATGCTGCATATTCTCCTGATCGACATGGACATCATGGCTACAGCATCGTGTAATGCCATCGGATTTTGGACAAAGAGAACATACCAACATGCCCGCACTATTGATAACAGAACTCCTAATATGACATTTGAAAAACCATTCGAGGTAAAATTCCCTTCAAGGATGGATAAACGGATTGTGGAGTTGGTTCCGGAGTCTTGTCAGAAAAGACAGGCCTAGCATTTTCATTCACACTTCCTGACAGCTGCAGCGTCTTTTACGACGGAAGTCTTCGTAATTATGGGAGCATGCATTATATTTTAAAGTGTGGACCCATGATACCCTCTTTGACAATGTATGTTTCCAGGTGAAAGATAACTTGTTCTGATCAAAATCTGTTAAAATATGCAGCAAAAGTAAAATCGGCGAAATTCGTATGGAATCTACAGTGGTGGACACGAATTTAGCACATTCAACATATGTAACTTTATTAAGCCAATATTTCAACTTATTTTGATGCCATTTGTAAATAAATTTGCATTCTATTAAATATAGATGCAAAATGGTCTTGAGCCAGGACAATCCCAGTTCAAATCAAATATTGATTACAGACCAAAAAAATACAAACGAAAAAACTAAAAAATATATATTTTTATTTCTCCTGATTTTACTATATGCTCCTGAGCACATGAAATTTGACACTGTAAGTAAGTTTTTGATACGTGTGGCTTATGTTGAACAATGCATCCAAGTAATTTGTATACACTCCACGAGAGTATTATGTCTTTGTGCATTTGTTTGTAACACCCAAGAGGAGGCGAGATAGACCCATTGTTAATTATACCGATCGACTAGAATCACTTTTTGAATCGATATATCAATGTCCGTCCGTCTGTCTGTCTGTCTGTCCATCTATTCTTGCAATCACGATACAGGTTGCAATTGTAGCCAGAACCAAACGAAACTTTGCACAGCGAAGTTTTTTGGGACAAGGCCGAACGCTATTTAATTTGAAGAAAATCGGTTCAGATTTAGATATAGCCCCCATACGAATTTCACTCCCGATTTGACGCTTTTCACTCTAGATACCACATATTAGAACAGATTTCCTTCAAAATTGGCAAAACATATTATATTTAAACTAGGAACACCTGCGGTGAAAATAGTTCAGATCGGTTCAGATTTATGTATATATATTACATATATATCTCCCATAAAGATATCGCTCCCGTATTGACTTTTTCTGCACCAGAATTCTTTAAATTGATTGTGAAAGTTAGTCACTTCATTCCATTCCATGTTTGGATATAGCCACGATACAAATATTCTACTCGATTTGACAAATTGAACCAGGTCATATTAGCCTATGATTAGAAACAAAACAAAATTCTTCCCGTTTTCACATTTTTACCGAATTGTATTGTATTCGGAAAGCAAGTAAGGAAAGGCTAAAGTCGGGCGGGGCCGACACTATGATACACTTCACTCTCTATACGAATACAATTCAATTCGGTGAAAAAGTGAAAACGGGAAGGATTTTTGTATCCTGTAAATGTATGTGTTTGATAAAAATGTTAAATCGGAAAGGACATTTGTATGGGGGTATATTGAAGCCTGGAACGAAGTAGGTGGAATACAATATGTATAGTTTGGCCAATATCGGTTAAACATTTGGGAGCAACATTTGTATGGAGGCTATATCTTAATCTTAACCGATTTCCTCCAAATTAAATAGCGTTCGTTTTTAACCGACAAAACTTGTTTCTGCCAATTGTTGTTGTAATCTAATCAAATATCTCAATCATTCCTATCATTAACCGTTCGATCTCAATGTCTTCCTATCCTCACCTCTGACATGTTCTAGACTCTGTTTCTTAATTTACCGAATTTAGTCGGCCCCGAGTGAACTCAGTCATTTGAACTCTCTACTGGCAGGCGTCCCTTTTAGCCTAACGTAACCTTACCCTTCATATTATAATTATACGATGTTAAAAATAATAAAAATTGTATGGGATGTGACGGTAATAATGCACCATCAAAATACTGTACAGCTCACTTGAGATATTAAGGTATATGCATGGATGTGTGTACCATCATTTTGCGGAAATTCGATGTCAAAATAATCGGAGAATACATGTTCTACATAATTTCTTATAAGTATGATTGATACTAATAAAAATATCGTCTCAACAATTTTGATGACATTAAACTTTTACACGATTATACTTTTCAACAAGAATTGCCATTATTGCCACCAGAAATCTGTTGTTACGGAAACTGACAAAAAAAGGCTAAAAGATGATGTCTTTGTGTGTGATGGCTCTCTTTCAGCCATTATCGGGTACATCGTTATAACTTATGGGAAACCTGGTTTACGGTTGAATGTAATCATTGAATTGGGAGGAATTCGTAAGTGTTGCTAACTTCCTATATGTATATGTATTTCATATCGCTTGGAAGCCAACAACGTAATTATGGATGATAATGCAGGTATGTGAGTGATTGTTACCAAAATTGCGAAAGAACCCTTTTGCAATGAACAATATGACCCACATAATGTACATTTACCTTTAATATTTTCCAAAAATTCTGTTCGTTTTATTCTTTTTCGTTTTAGTAAAGGCGAATCTGCCCGAGAGTGGGAAATTTACTCTTAGTGTAATTTGGAGCAACATTAGATTTGGAATTTGTTTTCCGTGAAGAGTGAAATAAAGTCGAAATCAATTAAATATAACGACATCTTAGGGGCCGGCGTGATTCGGTCGTTATAGCCGAATATGGCATTTTCGGGACTTGGAATCTTCGTTGTTATGACCGACACAACGTAGTCGTAAGTGATTTCGACTGTATTGTTTTTTCTCCTGCTACATTAAAGTGTTCTGACTTCATCTTTTCAATGGTGTACAATGGTTCCAAATCAATTTTTGAAATTAATAGTATAGTATTGAACGGAAAAATATAGTATCTTCACGTGATGTTGTTCCAAATCTAACACGGCAAGAGAGAGTTTTCAACTCTCAGTAAGTCTATCCTCCTCTAATATAAACCTTTTGGGGTTTCTTGGCAATTAACTATTTCACGCAGGTTTGATGTAACACCTGCATAGCATGCACTTTTAAGATTCCAAAAGCAATTAGTGAACTTTTGCTTACGTGTGCAAACACGTACTTTCCCTTCAACCACAATGTCATCGCGCGTCAACACTTCCACTATTCCCCAACAGCACAAGGTACATAGATACGAGGATAGTATAGTAGTACAGTAGTTTATCGAAAGGTCGTTAAGTTCGACCGGATTAAATCATATAAATCCACCATGGGGTTTCTTTGACAGTGGCATTAGTAGTTCAATCGCCATACCAATTTTTTGGAATTAATTCTGTAACATTTGAACGGAAAAAGTTATATTGGCGAAATTGCACATGCTAAGAACAGATGCGTTTGCAAAATTTTGCTCCAAAATTTGTCACCTCGGCCATATCAAATTTTGAAGTTGTAGCCAGAAGCTCATTAATAGCAACAACAAATGTGCTTACATTTGTGTGCGCTAGGTGTGGGATAGTGTTGTATGGGAACTTTAAGAGTTCGATTTGGATATAGGAAATCTATCAACTTTTCTCTTAAGGAGTGGCGATAAGGGATATGTATGTTTGGGGAAAATGTTGAGGACGGAAAATTTGTGGGGGTCAGTCTTACACTTGTCCCCTTTCTCGCCTCTCTTTCATAAAAACAAGTAAGGTTAAAGTCGGGTGTGGCCGACTATATGATACGCTACACTTAGTCATTATACCCTATGGTGTAGGACATAAAAAGGTCATTACATTTGAACCGGGTGATATACGCTGCAGCTATAAGGGGAGAATATACTACAAATTCCATGCATGTATCTGTATTTGTAAGAAAATTTGAACACAAACTTTGAATGGGAGCTATATACAAATCTGAACCGATATATATATATGAACTCATCTGACCCATTTTCACCAGAGCTGTTTTTAGTTGAAGCTATATATAAAGCTTGGAGCTATATATAAATCTGAACCGATCTATCCTATTTTTAGCAGAGCTGTTTTTAGTTGAAATATAAGTTGTTTTGCCAAATTTGAAGCAAATCTGTCAAAGTTTGTGGTTTCTAGAGCGGAAAGAGTCAAATCGGAGGAGACATTTGTATGGGAGCTATATATAAATCTGAACCGACCTATCATATTTTTACCAGACCTGTTTCTAGTTGAAATATACGGCGTCTTGCCAAATTGGAGGAAAATCTGTTGAAGTATGTGGTTTCTAGAGCGGAAAAAGTAAAATCGACTCAAAAAGTGATTCTAAGTCGATCGGTGAACGAATGGGTCTATCTCGTTTCCTTTTGGGTGTTACAAACAAATGCACAAAGACATTATACCCTGTGGTGTAGGGTATAAAAATGTTTGCTGCAATTGTGAAATCCCACAGTAGATTAGAAAATGTTTAGTATATTTTTTAACCCCACAAGAACTTCTGACTCAAAAAGTATTACCACATCCATTGAATTGCTACCATCGAACAGTTTGGAAGATTTTTCCTTAATTGGGAAATTTGTGTATATTGCTGAAAAAAAAAAACTTGTTAACCATTATTTTCGGAGATATATATTCTTCATTATTCCAAAATTTCGTTATGATATCTAATTTTTAAAAAATGAAAAACCTTTTTCTCATGTTTACAAAGAAAAATGATGGGCGAGTTATTCTGGCGAAAAAATCCGATTAAACCGGTTTTTTCTTCACAAAAAAAAGTAGTAGTAACATTTTATTTTTGGTACTCCACATTTGAAATAAAGTTTACGATTTTGGAAGTATTAGAGATGATATTCTCAGACATTTGTTATAGTTTTTTCGTTTGTATTTTTTTGGTCTGTAAATCAATATTTGATTTGGCATGGTATATTGCCCTGGCTCAAGAACCATTTTGCATCTATATTTAATAGAATGCAAATTTGTTTACAAATAATTTCTTCTTTTTTGTGATTTTCAAGGTAACAGCTAAGAACTCATATTTCTTGGAAACTTTTTGTAAAAGGTGTTATGAAAAACAAGTAAAAACGGCGTTAAGTTCGGCCGGGCCGAACTTTATATACCCTCCACCATGGATTGCATTCCACAGAGGTTGTCGGTTTTCGTAGAAGTGCAGTAATATTACAGGAAAATATAATTTTTTTAATATAGCCAAACCAAAACAAATACAAATATTGAAAAATTAATTTTATAAATAAATATAATATTTTAATTATTTCAAACCACGCTTATAAGGTCATGCTACCAATAAGTCAATTCACAAAATAAATATTATTATATTTATATTTTCAAAAATATTTTCAAAGCTATAAATATTGGAAGATAGTGGGTGCCAAAACTACAAATTTTGAAAATCCATTATCAGACGTACATAGTGCAAAATAACCTAACTTCATGATTCAACCAATTTTTGCCGTAAAAGAAAAAGTACGAATTTGGAAAAAAAAACTTTTTATTTTGCGTGTATATGCAGTCAGAGGAATGTATACACCGCGCCCATTTGGTTGGTACTATTTTTATCCCCTTTTTTCATTTTAACCCCAAAAAGTACGAATTTCGAAAAATCTGTTTATTTTCCGTGTCTACACACTCAGAGGAATGTATACTCCGAATTTCATGACTCTAGCTGCGGTCATTAGATTGGTACTATTTTTATCCCCTTTTTTATTTTAACCCCAAAAAGTACGAATTTTGAAAAATCCGTGTATTTTACTTATCTATGCAAACAGAGGAATGTATACACCGAATTTCATTATTCTAGGTACAGCCGTTTGGTTGGTACCATTTTTATCCCTCTATTCCTATTTTGCCCCTTAATAGTACGAATTTGGAAAAAGTACTTTTATATTATGTATTTACTCAATTAGAGGAACGTACACACCGAATTTCGTGTTTCTAGCTGTTGTCGCTTAATTTGTACCATTTTATCCCTTTTTTGCCCCATATCACCCCCTACAAATAAGAATCACTTTATGGTGCACGTTTTTGCTATAAGGGGAATGAGCATACCAAATATCAAGCAAATATAAACAGACATATTCAAAAAACATGCTTAAATACGCTAAAATATTATCGATAATTGTGGGTATTTTTAGTCCTTGTGAGGGAAAAATTTTTCCCTTTGGGCCGATTTCGCCCCATTTCAATCCCAACCGATCTACGACTATAAGACACATTTATGGAAAATTTGAACGTTCTAGCTCCATTCGTTTAGATGCTAGCGTGCTTTCAGCAGACGGACAGACGGACGGACGGACGGACATGGCTAGATCGTCTTAGAATTTTATGACAATCAAGAATATATATACTTTATAGGGTCTCAGGTCGATATTTCAAGGTGTTACAAACGGAATGACAAAGTTAGTATACCCCCATCCTGGAGGCGGAGGGTATAATAAATAGAAGAATCAAGAATCAATACCTTTCGAATGCTGCCTCAATAATGAATATCGGACGAAAAATGAAGTCACTGACTCCATGTTTGTAAAATAATTTAATACAGGAGATGGAGTTTCAGAGCCAACATTTCCAAACTCTTTTTCCTTCCGATGTTTATCAGTTAGACATCATTCGAAAGGTATTGATTGCTGCTATTTATTTTATATAAAATATTAATACCAAATACGAAAAATTGTTCAGTTGTCACTATGCATAAAACATAAAAATACTATTAAGGTTCAATAATTCGACCAATAAGTTATTCTAAGAAACAAATCTTATATTTAAAGAACTTTCAAGGGAAATTTTGACCAAAATGCAGCACAAAAAATACACGGGTAAAACATGTTTTTATGGGTATTTTTAGTACCTGTATTTTAGGGCTGTTTTTCTTTTTTCATTGTCGCTAACTACAAAATAAATATAAATATCAAAACAAAATTAAAAAAAAATATATATTTTGTATTGACTTTTTTGGACTTAGCCTTGACCATAAACTTGACTTACACGAGACAAATACATCGTGTGATAATTTTTAAAAAGACTCGTTACAATTTAACCGGATGATGTATGTCTGAAACTGTAGGAAAAATTGAGTTTACTGACGTTTTTAGATTCTCAATTCCTCCTCCTGCTGTCATGTACAGGACTACAAAATTCCAAAGGATACAGTTTGTTTAAAAGATAATTTAGATACTATGATTTGACAAATATATTTTAAAAATTCTTTAAACGGCATGTTTCTTTCTGTATTAGTTTAGCATTAACAACCATTTAAAATTTCCCTCTTAATTTATTTATTTTATTCATATTTTACTTTTTAAGAGGGAAAACTTGAAATGGTTGTTAATACTAAACTAATACATATAGAAACATGTCATTTAGAGTATTTTTAAAAGATATGCTCCTCTTTAATTTGGCATATTTAAAATATTTTTTTGAAAAAGTATATCCTTTGGAATATTGTAGTGAAGGGACAACAGGACGAGGATATGAAAAAATAAAAACGGCAGATATCTCTATTTTGCCTGTGGTTACAGTCGTATATCGTCCGGTTGAAGTGTAATTTGAACTGTCGGACGATGTTACCCAGGATATGTCCAACATTTCTAACACAAAATTATTTTTTCAAAATTTGCAATATCAAAAATTTAAAAATTGCAACATCAATGTGTGTTTGAAGCATGGATATTGCAATTAAAAAAAAAAGATTTTTTATTTAAAGTAAAATTAAAACTTTTTATTTATGATTTTGTCACCACGGCTTAGTTATCCAGCCTTAAAGAGTACTGGATACTACCATATTATTAGGAATATTTTTCGTGAAAATTCATGCAAAACAATCAATTATTGTTTACAAACATATGTTTGCTTTACATATAAACAGTAGAGTGGCTTCAAACTAAAAGTTGTGGATGTTCCCGACTAAAATGAAAGATTGGTTTGTTTTATGTGCCCTCCCAAAATATTTCGCTTTTATCATTGTTCGTTCGTGAGCTAGACGCGTTCAAAATAACCTCTATAAATCAGGTTTTTCTAGAATAAAATTCACAGTGAGAATGGTATTTAGAAAAAACCTGCTAGAAATTAAAATCTGGCCTTATCAAACCATTGCATTCCAACCCAGAATAGAGACCCATTGTTAATTATACCGATCGGCTTAGAATCACTTTCTGAGTCTATTTAGCAATGTCCGTCTGTCCATCTATTGTTGTAATCACGATTCAGGTCGCATTTGTACCATCAACAATATTTTTTCCTTCCTCACAAAATAAGCCACTCTAATAAACAGTACTAGTATTTAGGAACAATCTATATCTATATAAAGGAACAATCTATATCTATATGCGTTTTTTTTTAAAAAAAAAACGCATAAAATTTGCAAAATCTCATCGGTTCTTTATTTGAAACGTTAGATTGGTCCATGACATTTACTTTTTGAAGATAATTTCATTTAAATGTTGACCGCGGCTGCGTCTTAGGTGGTCCATTCGGAAAGTCCAATTTTGGGCAACTTTTTCGAGCATTTCGGCCGGAATAGCCCGAATTTCTTCGGAAATGTTGTCTTCCAAAGCTGGAATAGTTGCTGGCTTATTTCTGTAGACTTTAGACTTGACGTAGCCCCACAAAAAATAGTCTAAAGGCGTCAAATCGCATGATCTTGGTGGCCAACTTACCGGTCCATTTCTTGAGATGAATTGTTCTCCGAAGTTTTCCCTCAAAATGGCCATAGAATCGCGAGCTGTGTGGCATGTAGCGCCATCTTGTTGAAACCACATGTCAACCAAGTTCAGTTCTTCCATTTTGGGCAAAAAAAAGTTGGATATCATCTCACGGTAGCGCTCACCATTCACAGTTACGTTACGATTCGCATCATCTTTGAAGAAGTACGGTCCAATGATGCCACCAGCCCATAAACCGCACCAAACTGTGACTTTTTCTGGATGCATTGGTAGCTCTTGCAA